>CALSCR010000132.1:0-10234 GCA_943704495.1 Pigoraptor chileana
TGTGTGTGTGTGTGTGTGTGTGTGTGTGTGTGTGGTGTGTGTGTGTGTGTATGTGCGCTTTGACTGGAGAATTGCGTTTGCGGCCACATTGCAGTGCATATTGTGCCATTATATGTGGGTCACGTGCGGTTTGGTTTGGGGTTTCTAACGGACCATCGGATGATGACATTGTGAAATTGTTGCGTCTTTATACGCAGCTTCCCGAGTGGAAGGAGGGCGACGAATGCCAGAAGTGCGGTGATCCCTTCTTCTGGAACTTTAAGAAGAAGATCAACGCCAACCGCCAGGTGCGTGTTGATGCGTGTGTGATCCTGTCTTCCTTGTGCTTGATGGTGTGCATGAGTGTGGCGCGCGTGTGTGTGGCCGTACGCGGTTGCCTTGTGTGCTTGTGGTGTTGTGTTGACGTACGTGTTGACGTGTGTTGGTGTCCTGTGCATGCAGCACCACTGCCGCCACTGTGGTAAGGCGCTGTGCGACAAGTGCGTCAGCAAGAAGAGCGTGTGCCCACGTATGGGATTTGAGCTTCCGGTGCGCATGTGCGAGGAGTGCGTCAGGAGCCTCACGCCGAAAGAGTGAGTTGATGCGATCATTAGTCCTCCTTCTCGGTATTCCATGCGCACCCAGTCCGCCATCCACCTACCCACCCACACGCATGTACTAAAGTATATTTGCCCTCATTTTTATCTCTTTTGGGACCCCATGTCATTGGTTGCCTTGTGCATTACAGCACCAAGAGCCGCGTGCAGTGCTTCGACGCAAAACATCCCATACTTTACATGCAGTGGATCGACGAGACCCGGCATCTGGTCACTAGCGGATTCGATGGGACCATCAAGGTGCGTGTGTTATTGACTTGTTTTTGTTGTTGTTGTTCTTGTGAGTATTATTAAGATTGTGATTACGCCACGGTCCGAGTGTCTTCGAGTGTTGGTTGAGCGAATCACTGATGTCGTGGTCTTGTCGTGTTCATTTAATTGGATGCGTGCGCAGATCTGGAACTTCCCCGCAGAGCCCGCCAAGACCGACGTCAGCAGCGACGATGAGGACTAGGCCTCCTTCCCTATCTCACCCCAATTGTTGCATACCACATTCCACGCTCGTGCTCTGATTGCGCCGAATCGCGCTGTGTTCATGCTGTGTCGCGTGTTTGTATTGCGATTGAATCAAATGACTGCCGTCATGCAAATTGGAATCATCGATCGACCGCCATGTGCATCCGGTATTAGTCGGTGTTTGTCGTCACTCTCAATTCTTAGTCTTGTCTTCATAAACTCAAAAAAGACAAATACTTTGTGGCGAATAGCACGAGCACGCATGGCTTGTAATGCGTGTTGTTGAGTGCTTCTAGAAGTAGTGCGTATTGCCAGTGGTGGTGTTGTCGCAGTAGTAAGCAGAGTGATTTGGCGCCGTCAGTCTACTGCGATTCAAATTTCCATTCGGCTGCCGTTTTGATCACATGGCGAGTAGTGCATGCGCACCCACACACACCACACTTTCGTTGACCAAACCGACAATCTTCCTCCATCACCACGAAGAAAGAAATTCATATTCGCAGTAATCACTCGACGTTGCATGTCTTTTTCTTGTTTGCCTCATGCGTGAACAGGCTTTGTCACACGCAGAGGACATTTGTGCTGATTCGGCGTGCGAGACGCTGCGTCAGTTATTATTGCGAGCCGCTATCCACTTCTCCCACTCAGTTCAGTGGCCACAAAGCAACACACTTTGAGCGCCGCCTCCACTTCATCACCGCCTCCGCCTCCACTTCAACACTCGGCACAAGCACAAAGGCAACGGCGTTTTCAGACTGCCAGATGGACCCCTCACCGGCGCGCCGCGGGACCCTTGGCGTTGGCGGCGGGTTGTCCGGGATGACCGGGTCCGATACGTCCGCGGGAAGCACTGGCAACCCCAACTTTCTGCCCGCCTTCTTCATGGGGTCTTCATCGAACGCACACCAGCCGTCCGTGTCGCAGTCGTCGTCGCAGCAGGGCGGGTTTTCGACCGGAGGAGGGTTTGGCTGGGATGGCAGCGACGAGCTCGGCCGGAGAAAGAGGTTGGCTTTGGTTCTGTTCACAACTGTGTTTGGGCTTGGGGAAAAAAAGAGAGGAGATTCTCTTGCTGAAAAGTTGTGTTAAGTTTGGTGCTGTTCGTGCAATCGCCAACACAACACACACAACACACACAACACACGCACAACACACACAACACACACAACACACACAACACACACAACACACACAACACACACAACACACGCACAACACACACAACACACACGACACACACAACACACACAACTCACACAACACACACAACACAGCCCAATTGCGCCGAGTACCGGGTGGCAAGCGTTCAACTTTGATGCGCCGCAGAAGACACCGGGGCGCAAGACGGATGAGCAGCTGTGAGTGGGATTGAGCCCTTCTGATGTTCTCTCGCACGCCGTTGTGGGGCTCATGGGTCTGACTGGAGTCCTACATCTCTCTTGTGGAGTCCATGGCCTGAACCCTAAACACTGACTGGTATCTACATCTCCCCTGTGGCTAGGTCGTCGTCTCCTCGATCGCGCCCATTCTTCCCGACGCGGTCACTGTATGATTCGCCCTCGCAAGGTGTCAGCCCTATGATTGAGAGGCCGCAGCAGGAGCAGGCATGGGTGCGTGCTTACATTTTGCGTTGTTTGTGTTGTTTGTGTTTTTTGATTTTGTGTTGTTTGTTGTCTATTGTATGTTGTTTTTTGTGTGATTTGTGATTTGTAATTGTCTCTTGTGTGTTGTGTGTTGTGTGTTGTGGTTGTGTGTTATGTATCGTGTGTTGTTTATTGCGTACTATGTGATTATGGTTTGTTTGTTGTGTGTTTCGTTGTGTCTGTTTTTTTGTGCATGTGGTCTTCCAGTGTGCTCTACTTGCAATGTTTGGCTGTCCAACGGACTATTGCATCTGCCCATTGCCTTTATGTATTGCATCTGGCTGTTGCCTCTTTGCAGTGAGTCATTCGGTGCTGTTTAGCATGTACCCACGACACTGGCGCGAATCAGTGATACTAACCTGCTCTCTAATTTGCACAATTGTCTCATACCATGCCCTCCTCCCTCCCGCCATCTCTCTATTACCCTCGTCTCCTGTACAGGGACAACGAGGTATGTTCTCTTATTCCGTGTCCATTTACTTTGCTTGGCGACAGCGCATTATTTCCAATGCCACTTCCCTCGGCTTTGGCTCACGCGACGGCGTCCTCCATTTCGTATTATGGCGCATGTCCAACGTGCATAGACTATCAGTTGCACTCGCGAATACCCTCTAAAACCAGCCAAATTTGTGGGTTTCTGACGATGATTACCGGAATGCGTGTTGTGTGCAGGTTCGGGGGGCCTTTTTCAGTCGCCGCAACCGTCGGACTCATTCAGCGGACAGCAAGGGTGTGTGGTGTTTGACCCCTGACACTTTCCGTCTTCTGTGACGTTGTTGGGATGCCATGAACCTTTGTAACCGCAGCCAATCTGTGCGGGGTGCGCATGATGTGTTATATTTGCATTGTGTGTTTTAGCCGCTATCTGTGCTTAGGGTGCGCTCGAGTGAGTGAGTGAGTGAGTCAGTGTGTGTGTGTGTGTGTGAGCGAGTGAGTGAATGGTGGAGTGATGTGGCAGTGGCCCAGAATCGCACTCACTCTCCCCTTTTGCCTTTGCATAAACTTGCGATGACAGCGGACTGGGTGGGCAGTTTGGAACACCCTCGCAGGCAGCAACAGCAAATTACCAGCAGCCGCACCTGTATCAACAACAACAGCAACAGCAACAGCAGCAGCAACAGCAACAGCAACAGCAGTACCCTCAGGGAGATGAGGCGGACAGATGGGTCACCATTTTTGGCTTTCCACCGTCTGCCACTTCGTTTGTGCTGCAGCAGTTCCAGGCATACGGCGACATTGTGCGGCACGTGACCGCACCGAATGGCGGGAACTGGATGCACGTGCAGGTGCGCAGCGGCAACAAACTCCCATCTTTGTGACTTGCACACGCCTGTTTACATATGCTTACATGTGCTTGCATATGCTTGCATATATGCTTACATATGCTTTGGATACGATGCATTGTTTGCACTCACATGTATGCACACACACGCACGCACACTACAATACCGCAGTACCAATCGCGCTTGCAGGCTTCAAAGGCGCGAAGCAAGAGCGGAAAGATCTTCGGGGGAACTATTATGGTCGGCGTTGTGCCGTGCCTTGATCGCGTGAGTGCACCAAATGCCTGCATGCATGCGCCTTTTCAAATATCACCAAACTGAGCATAACTCTGGACAACTGAACACGAGAGACAGACACACAAAGCATCAGCCCCCCACATTAACACGCATCATACAACAAACACAATCACACGTGCAGAGCGTGATGGAGGGTGGGCCGGCCGTGGCACTTCCCCGGCCAGAGGCGGGACTGGCACCGCGGTCATTGCTTGCCTCACAGCACACACTCGCAGGAGAGGGCGATGCGCAGGGCCCATTTGCTGCGCCACAAAAGACAACAAACGCCGTGTCGCGCATGCTCGAGTATGTGGGTTGGTGGTGATGTACACACACCACACACGTCCAGGCAGCTTCAGTTGGCAGAATACAATTTAGGGCAAAGCGCCCGTGCGATGCAAGCTGTGTGACTCCCCGTTTTTAATGGACACGTGCAAGACAGTGCATGTCAACCGTGCGCCACACAGTTTGGGCGACACGAGCACAAACAAGCACACACACAAGCATGCATGCACACACAGAAAAAAATATACACAGAACGAACGCTTCATCGGAAGGCACTGCTTGAGATTAGGCGGATGCGTCTGCCGCGGGCTCAACAGCCGGCGCGGCCGCGGTTGCATCCGGGGCAACGTGTGCACCTGCGGCGGGAGCGTCTACATTCGCCTTGGACTCGGCGGCCCCCGCACCCTCGCCCTCCTTTCGCCTGCGCTGGCGAGGGGGGCGCTGGTCCTTGGCGGCCGCCACTGCTACTGCCGCGGTGTCGCCGCTGGCGGGTGCGGCGGTCGCAGCATCGCCCGACGTCTGCGCACCAGAGGCGTCTCCGTCTACCGCAGCAGAGTCGGCGCCGGCCCCATCCTTGCGTCCCCCGCGACCCTTTCCCCGCCGCTTCTTCTCGCCCGTTGCAGCCGCACTGCCGTCCGCAGCCATCACCGCACCAGAGGCCGCTGACTCGGCACCCGCAGCGCCCTCACGTGATGACGGCGTAAGGACCGTTGCCTGCGCAGCAACAGCCGAGGCACCGCCTGACTTGCGGGCGCGGGAGCGGCGGCTGGGTTCAGCCACATTCTCAGCCCCATTCTGTGCGGCCTGTGCGGCCTGTGCGGCCTGCTGCTGCTGTGGCTGAGTCTGTTTGGGACGCGGCTGCTGTTGGGTCTGCTTTGCGACTGCAGGTTGATTTCCACCGCTGCTCACAGGCACCGCAGTCGCAGGGATAGCGGTCGCCGGAGCCCTCGCCTGCTTTGGGCGCGGTGCCTGGGCCTGGTCGGCCTTCGGGGTGGGAGGAAGCGCCTGCTGTGTCTTCGGCTGCGACTGCGGCTGGGCCAGCCCTTTGCTGCCCTTTGGCTGCGGCTGCTGGGCCTGGGCCTGCTGCGGCTGACGCTGGCCACCACGTCCGCCGGCACTGCCGTTGACAGGAGCACTCGCATTCGCCGCTCCCTTGCCACCGCCGGCCTTGGGCGCGCTGTCGGCAGCCTGTTGTGCCGCCGCCGAACGCGCACCCCCGGCGTTATTCGGGCGACGCCGTGGATCGCGCGGTGCTGCGTCATCGTCAGAGCGCTCAACCGTTGCGGGTGCGCGCTGCCGTCCGTAGGCCCCACGGGCATCACGTGCGTCATCCCGTGCATCGCTGCGGTCACCATATATGGGACGCCCCCGCGCGCCAGGTGCCTTGCGATCGAACGATGTGCGGTCAAACTCACCCGCGAGCTCGTTCATTGTCTGGGCGTTCTTGAGCTGAAAGTCGATGAGCAGCTTGGCGTTGTCGACGGCCTCCTTGGCGCCGGTGATGACGACCGATACGGGCACGTCGGGACCTGCGCCGGTCGGGGGATCAAGCACGCGGATCGACAGCACTTGCGAGCGCTCGGTTACTTCCTGCAGATTCTTTCCGCCGCGGCCAATGATCATGCCAATGTCCTGTGAGGGGATGGGCACGACAGCCTCCGACAGTTCGAGGATGGCGCGGGCGGCCTCGACAGCGCTGCGCGTCTGCATGCGAGCGGGTTTGCGGAGACAAGGGAAAAGAAAAGGAAAAGTGAGATAAAGTGACAAAATACAGACGCGTAGGAATCAAGCAAGTTTTTGGGCTCCACAAGGTACACAGACACAACAGACACAAACAATGGAACACTGACCACGTGGTGCAATCGATGAAATCTCACACATTTCACACCATGTGATTGGTCGCATTGCATCGGATACATAGCAATCCAAACAACAAAACAGACTGCCCCATCATTGCAACACAGCGACCAGTCGCGCAGCCACCGGCAGCAAGCAATCAATTGCAGCATGGGGCATAAGCCAAGCCCCTGAGATAAACAATACAATACCCAAACACGAACAACAAATAAACACAGCGGTCAACGCACCTTTCCACGGACAATGAACGAGCTTGTCGCATCGTCAATCACAATGTCGTCCACGCCCGTGACGTCACGTGCCCTGTTGATGTTCGCGCCTTTCTTTCCGATGGCGAGTCCGATCAGTCCCTGCGGCACGACAAAGCGCTCCTCAAACAGAGAGTCGGGCTCACGCACCTCCTGCGCCTGCGCCGACACAGCACGCACGCACACATAGAAAGTCATATTTCAAGACCAAAAAAACTGTAAGCACGCGAATCTGTCAGGAAAGTGCTCGCACCCCAGATTATGAGAGGGTCACGATCCACTCAAACCAGGATATGTGGACGAATGCTCCAACGCATTGCAAAAACGCATGCAGAGCACACATACACACACACACACACGTACACAAACATGCGCACCTGCGGATTAAGGGGCCTGATGCGGGCGATATCGATGATACCTCGGATGTGCACTGGGGCAAGGAGACGCGCACGATCAATGGCCGAGTGGTCGCCAACGACAACAAGCGAATTGCGGTCAGTGACCGACGCAGAGAGCAGCTGCGTCACTCGCACAAAATCTGCACGCGAAAGTAGGGCGGAGTGCAAAGTGGAGTGCCGGAGGATAAGCAACAACGCAGTTGCTGACAACGACTTTACGCCAAAGCAGCAAATCGCATAAACGCGAGCCAATGCCACAAAATACAATCGCATGCGCAGAAAGGGACACAATGAACCAACCATCATGGACGTGCTCCTGGCGACAGTAGTTGACGATGCTCGGCTGCGGCAGGCCAATCTCAAACCGCACGAGGTGTGATAGATCCACCGGTTCGCTAAATCATGGCGGAGATGGTGCAAAAGAAGAAGTTGTTGTCGACGCGATCAATACACAACGACCGACACAAAATCCTTTGATAGGGAGGATGCCCATCACGCTCCGGGAATTCCACAAAGGCGTTGCACGGACAGACAATACACAGACACGCACACATACATGCGCGCCAAGCAATCAGCACTACAGCAACACACCTCGGCGCCGCAGGGCGGATCCGCTCTAGCTCAACCATGTCCTCACTTCCATTCGCGAATTTGACGAGGCACACGCCACGCTTTGCGTTGAGTACCACCGCCGGGAACCAGCTCGCAGGGACGGCGGCGTCGACCGATGCCTGGACCTGCAGAGTATGTGCGCGCGCGCGAGGGTCAGTGGGAGGTGCAATCTGTGACAACTGGGGCAGCATGACATTGTCTCTAACACTTGCGGCGTAGTTTTTCATGGGTTCAAAATTATCTCCGACTTCTCAAAGTGGACATGCGATTGCATTTTGACCACAAAGCCCGGAGAAGGACAGCGCCGAATATCGTGCACAAAACACAGCATGGATAAGATGGGTGGATATCAAAGTGAGCCAAGAAGACTCACCTCAACAATGTCATGTGCGGAGGGAAATCCGGGCGACACGACAGCCGGAAGGGGGGCGGCGCGGACGGCAGTTATACTGACCCATCCGCGGGGACGCCACCTGCAGGCACGACCAAAGCGCCGGTGGCATCAGAAGACAGAAACAACGCCGCACAGCGCTGTGCCCAAATACACGACATACGCAGAACATCCGCACGAGCACTGGGCATAATTAGTCACATTCAGCCACCACTCTTGTGCAGAGAACCGCGAGTGAAACCCGATATTGATTGCGAACATATGACCACCACAGATGGTACCATCAGTAGATGAGCAACGTTCACAGAAAATACTTACTCATTTTCATATGCAACAAGCACATCAGAGGTTGAAAAATCCTTCAAAAAAGCCTGTGTGTGGTTCAGATCAAAGCGGGCTCATCGGGGTGAATACAAAAGCACGAAAAAAATGCAACACGGCACCGCCCACAGTTCCCACAGGACCACCATCGTCACGACCAATGCCAATATACCTTGAAATAGCTGCCACTGCTCTCATCACGCACTTCAACAGCGTTGTTGGTCAGCATTTTCGCGAATGCGCTAGTATATGAGCAGCGGGATGCGCTTTATGGCTCCTACAAAAATACAGCTGACAATTGAATGTACAGGCTGAGATGGCGAATTCAGTAAATCAAACACATCGATTGTCCTTTTTCAATTTGAATCGGAGCATTTATTTGGCTTTCCACCCAGCGGTACAATGCAGTGAGGAGACCAAACTGGAACAACGAGAGGGAGAAAGAGTGTTGTGACAGAGTCGCTTGTGTGCCGGATGATGCGATGGTGCGATGGTGCGATGGTGTGTGTAGGCTATGCAACTGACACGGGAATCCGCGGTTGTCCGCCCGCACAAATTGCAATGGACGATCACGAACTATCCCGTGCCCATTAATGTGAATATGTGGCCTAATTTTGGCGAAAATCAGACAGAGATCGAGTTTAAAATGACACCCCATGCCACGGACCTACGATCGTAAGTTTGAGTTTTCCGATCCGTGATGGAAACAGACTGCAAAAGCCTCATAATGTTGAGCGCACTTTCGGGGGATGGACGGCTGATTAATACGCCATTTATCATTTCAAAGAATGAGGAATAATGGCGGACTGGTGTGGCGCAACAAACAAACGCACGCAATAGAAGCACCGGCAAATATCGTGAACACACACATAACTAACACTATGCACGGTTCATTATCGGATCGAGGCTGCTTTCCTTCTCAGCGCCGTCCGCAAAAGTGGACGAGGGCGCAGAGTTGATGCGAATAGTTTCTGTAGCAACATGAATATCGTGGTCACTCGTGGGATACGCCTTGCGGAAGAGAAAGATGAAGATCACCGACTCGATGACAAGTAGAAAATTCATCCACATAGTCGCGCGCGCATACTGCAAATTTCAATGATCGACTTCAGGTAAATTTGTGGCTGCTTTCATGGTGGCGGATGAGACCTGCCAATGAATGAATCGAACATAGCTGTTGGATGATGGAAGTGGAAGTGGATCTCACCTTGTTCATGAGCGAAGTGGGCCCAAAGGCATTTACACGCACCAGAATCATGAAGATGAAGTTCTGGATAATCGAAATCACCAAAATGAGCTTGACGGCGAGAAATTTGAGGCCAAACAGATAGTTGGCGAGAATCTTGCGCGTTGCACGATATAGGACAAAGAGAGCCCACATGCAGAGCAACATGGACGCAAGCACAGCAAGTGAAATAACGGTATATCCGCGGTTGCGGGATCCAAGCGTCTTGTCCTTCTCGCCGTCGCCATACAGTACTTGAGCCACAATAAGCAGTGCCGGGCGCACGAAAATAAGCTGCAGTAATGAAAAGCGCACAACCCGCAGGTGCGACCTGAAGTTTGCAATGGGAAGCAAAAGAAGAGAAAGCGTGCCTAGATTAAAACAAGCGCCCATAAACGAAATCGAGAGAGAGATGTCGGATTCAAGTAAGTATCTTAGACGATGTGCCCATGGACTCCACAAGAGAGAGAGAGACCTTCAGTACTCAAAACGCCATGAGCCCATCGACTCCAAAGAGAGATATAGAGAGTAGGATTCAAGTCAGTGTCGTAGGCGCTGTGCCCATGGACTCCACAATGGAGAGAGAGAGAGAGATAGATAGAGAGAGAGAGAGAGAGAGAGAGAGAGAGAGAGAGAGAGAGAGAGA
>CALSCR010000134.1:0-15045 GCA_943704495.1 Pigoraptor chileana
CCCCCCCAATCCTGTGGCTGTGGCGCATTCGTCTCAATATTGCAGTTTCGAGGGGCGCGTGATAGCCAAGATCCCGTTTGTTCCTATCGGCCTCGTGCAGGGCATGTCCCACCGCAACCTCTCTGGGGACGACATGACCGACTGCGCGTTCATCTTTCTCTATGTGCTTTGCTCCATGGGAATTCGCCAAAACGTGCAGAAGATCCTTGGTTTTGCGCCATCACGCAAGGCCGACGACATGGCTGGTCTGTTTGTGCCCCAAAAGACAAAGTGATGCATCTGCCTCAGCCATGCAAATGGCCCGGGATCATTAAAAAAACACAGATACAAACTCGTCTTTCCTTCCAAAAATGAACACACCACATGTGTTGCGATAAGTGACAAATTATGCTCAGTATTGAGTCGCCTTTCTGTTCATAGAGTCTCCGATTTCATCTTGGGAGCGCAACCACGTTATTCATAAATCACCGCCCACCGTATTTTCATTAAATTCCAGTGAAACGGAGAGAGAGAGAGAGAGAGAGAGAGAGAGAGCGAAAGATCGAGAAAAGACAGAAGGCAACAGATAAACGGAAAACAAAGCAGAGACAAACGAGTGCAAGAGAAAGGCGATATTCGTTGTGGGGTAAAACTGACGGCTGCTGCGGCACGGCGCATACGCACGCACGCACGCGAAAAAGCGTGTTGTTTTTGCACTGCTCACGCGATGTCAAGGATGTCAACGACTCTCACACACAGTGTTGCGGTAAGATCAGCAGCATCACAGCCAACATACGCGGGAATGCATTGATTGCACATGGTTCCCCATGGTGCATTTACAGGGGCTGTCCCATGTTCGCCCCTCGCAACTTGACCTTGAGTGCGCGCTCAAGCTTCCCGAGGATCTGCTGGTTGGGAATAGCCTTGCCAGACTCATACTCGTTGATCACGCCGGGCTTCTCGTTGATTTTCTGCGCAAACGAGGGCAAGCAGTGCGCGTCAGCTAACAAATACACACACATGTGTGTGTGTGTGTGTGTGCACGGACGACATAGTGTGCGAGTAACATAATAATTCAGAAAGAACAGACAGAGTGGATTTTGTGACAACGTGTCACTGGGAGCATGAACAAGCGAACTTGCGTGAAACAACAACCAAACACATGGCATGGTTTTAACTGCAACGAGATTGCATGATGCATGGACTCCACAACTTACTGTGGCGAGGTCCTTTTGTGTGAGCTTCAAGTCGTTGCGCGCCTTCATGATCGTGCGGGAGAGGTCGAGGGGGACGCGGTCATCTGCACGCAAGACAGAGAAAGCGAGTGGTGGAAAATATACATATGAGCAAACGGAACCAAAACATAGATATCACATACAGAAAAAAATTTGTTTGTGCCCATTGCCGGCTGGAATGGATGACGTGGCCGCATCACAATTGATCATGTCAAGGAGAGGTTATAACAAACTAAGTAAGCAAGTAAACGTTGCACACACAAAATAAATACTCACGGTGAAGTTCTTCTGTCTCGCGGTCGAGCTTGGCCGTGTCCTTGTCTGTGCCGTGTTGCCGGTTCATCGCAGCAGAGACTGCGCAATAACAAATGCAACACGACAACATGTCAACTAACCATGGATTCAAAATTGCATTTCTAGATGCCATGCAGGGAAATGAAACAACAGCGCAAATCGGTCAGATGCACACTAAGAGCATCCCACTCATGCAGTGCCCGAGCCGCTTGAGATCAGAATGCGCACAGTAACACACCCACATTTCTTTTCTGTCTCAATGGATGCGCCAGCACGTCGAGCCTGGTTAATGGCCTGCTCCGATTTTGCTGCAGATGCTGAAACAGGCTTCTTGCGAAGCACAGTGACAGAGTCCCAGTCGTTGTCGGCCATTCTTCAGTATTTCGGATGATGCAGATGTGCAAGGTTGGGTAAGTGAGAAAAATTCCAATGAAATCTGATGTCAGATTGTAAATAACTCTTGTTGCAGTTTTGCTGTTCGCATTGACCGCATATATAGATGCTTCATGCGCGAATGTCCCTGTGCGGTTGTGCAATGCAGGCTTCACGCGTCATTGTGTGCGTCTAAGGGACGAGTGTGTGGGTGTGTGAGAGAGAAACAGGATCAGACCTGCACACACACACACACACGGACACATACACACACACACACACCCAGCACATTCGAAACGGATCAGTGCGAAAACGGAAAGCGAAACCGCGAATTATTATGCGCACGGAATTTCATACATTTGTCATACAATCCACCCGTTATTCATACAGTTCCCTTATCCAAAAACACACTTTTTGTACTCCATGACGTCATAAAATTAAAGCGAGAGGTCGGTTAAATTACGCAAACCCGGAACTCTGAATTTATCCGGAGTAATTCAGAGTAAATCCTCGTTGCACTTAGCAACGCTGCCCGATCACCCTTCCGCAAGATTCGCGCAAAGGAGATGCACAATCAATCGTATAAACAAGGAACATTTGAGCGCTCATAACACGCAACAGTGCGTTTTTGTGGGGCATTCATTTATGAAATCGGACATGGAGGGATAGTTCAAGTAATCTCCCACAGCATTTGTGAATTAGTACGGGCTACGGACACTGCGTCGAGCGACGCTTCGCTTAGCGTTGAATCTGCTGAAGCTTTCGTCTTTGGCGCTCGCGCGGGCGTGTCGCGACAATGTCGGGCCGGAAAAAGTCGGGTTCGGCCGTGAAAGAAAAGAAAGGAGGACTAGGGAAGCCACAGAAATCGCTGCCCGACATACCGCTGCCAACCAACGTAACAGAGCTCACGAAAGAGTTCTACACAATTCAGATTAAGGATCTTGAGACGCGCATCTTTGAGTTGCGGACGCGATGCCAAGAATTGGAGACGCAGAACAGTGAGCTGGGCGAGACGTGCGAGAAACAGGCGGCTGATCAGCGGGACATTGTTGAGTATCTCAACGCGCAACTGGCGCGGAAGGACAGCGAAATCGCCGCATTGGAGGAGCAGATTGTGCAACTTGAGTCGCAGAAGGATGCGGAAAGGGATCGATACGAGCTGGAGTTGACGACGCTGGCGACAAAGTCGAAAGAACAGACAGACCAGCTCACCCTGCAAACGGATCTCTTTCGGCAAAAGTTGGACGAATTGCGCGAGTTTCGGCACCACAAAGAAGAGTACGAGGCAAGGACGGCGGCGCTTGAGATTCAGTTGCAGGAAAGAGAGAGAGAGCACACGCGCATTGTTAATGATCTTGAGCGTAAAGCGGTGCAGGATAAGGATCGGTTGAAGAAGGAAATGTTGCAAAAGGTCAACGAAGTCATTTCCAACTTTCGCGACATCACCGACAAGCAGATGGCCGAGACGACGAAGCGGACCATCCAGGAGAACATTACCATTAATGCGCAGCTCACGAAGATGTCGGCAAAGACAATGGAACTCATTTCGCAAAACGAAGATCTCGTCGCGTCTGAAAAGAAGCTGCGGTTGCGCGTGGAGATACTCGACCAGGCTGAGATTGAGATGGCAAAGAAAAATCGCTCTCAGCAGAAGGCCATTCGTCTGCTTCTCGACCGCCTCAGATCTGCTGGAAGCAATGCAGACGGAATCAAGCTGCCGGAGGAGCCGGCCGTTGATGCCAATCTTGGGTCCAAAAACCTTGGGGGCGGTGCACCCTTGCCACCCATCAACGGCGACGGCACACAACAGCACGGCGAGCGTAAACACGACGACTCTGAGGGCGGGAGTGTGCGACAGCTGGAGCGCGACCTCGAGGAGGCTCGAGCAGAAGCGGGCCGGTTTGCAGATCAGGCGACGGCCGCACGCAAGGAGCAGGAGCGGCTCATGGCGCTGCTGTCGGACACGGCTAGCTTCATGCTCGTGACGCTCGAGGAGGCCAAGAAACAAATTGGTCGCGATCGCATGTCTGCGTCGCGTGAAGAGGGCGGCGGCGGCGGCAGTGGACGCCACTCTTCTTCTGGGCGCGCGTCTGTCGGGAAGGGACGCACCGGGTCTGCCGATTCGCGGTCGTCGCGTCAGTCGAGCGCGGCGGGCGGTCATGCGTGGAGCGAGAAGGATCCCGTGCCAAAGACACTGAGTGGACTGAGTGCGGTGGAGAGAGAGAAGGTGCTCGGATTTTTGTTGAGCCGACTAAACACATTCCAGACGATGCGACAGCCGTTTACTGTCGGCGTTGCGGAGGGCGGGTGGGTGTTTCTCGTATATATATGTGTTGTATGTGTATGTGTACATGTACGTAGGAATATTTGTGTGCATGTACGTGGGTGTGCGGGTGTGCGGGTGGGATGCGTGTGTTTGTGCGCCAATTATCGCGCCTGACACGCAAGTCAAACACATTTCCGACTATATGTTTACTTTTTTGCCACGTAATATTTACTTACGATTCAAATGATGTTTGTGTGGTGTATCGGAAAACCCAAAAATGTAGTGGCGAGGAAGTGCACGTTGATTTTCACGTTGGACTTGTGCCCCGACAAGGCCCATCGGGTTCGCGCTCCCAGGCAACCGGGAAAAAGGTCCGCAGCAACGAGTCGATTCGTAATGTCGGAGTGCAGACAGACAGTATCCCAAAGGTACGCCATATTCGCCCCTCCGCGCCTTGTTCTTACATTTTTAGTTGTAAACATATTAGGTAGTATATGTGCGTATGTGCGGTGTGCTGTGTGCTGTTACTCTCCCATCGACCAAAAAGCTCACCAACACGAAAAACAATATTCCATTCCTCCCTCCGCCACGACCCTCTGCTGCATGCGCGCACAATCAGGCCATGTTCTTTGCCGAGCAGCTTGTTTCGCGAGGCGCCGTCCCGAAGGAGACAGTTCCGTGGGATCCGCAAATGGTGTCGCAGGTATCCCAAGGCGTCGACATTCTCACAAAGTCACCGTCCGCTCACGGCTCGCCGGTGAAATCCCTGCGAAAGTCAGTTGGATAGTAGGCCGAGGCACTGCATACACATTGTGCGACGACCATGAATGTTCGTCACTGCGTTGCTCTTGCTGCATGGACTCTCGAGGGCTGCAAAACCCCATCTATATATCCGGTTTCCGTATGCTTTGCGCCGCGTTGCCCGTGTCGACTCCGTTCACTTTATGCTGTGTGTTTCCATTTTGCGTTGCTGCGTGAAGAAAGGGTTGTACCTGATTCTAATTGCGTTGCGTCCACCTCTGCCCAAATATTGCACATAAATCACACACATACACACACACACATACCATTTTAAAGCACACCTTTTTAAAGCTGTTTTAACAACAAAAGTTAATAAGGGCAAGCCAGTGTAGACATCGAAAAGTTACACACTAGGCAACGGTAGGTCCCTCTTCATCCTCGAAGGGAGAGGTATTGACTCTGTGAACAACATGTTCATTGTGAAATGGAACATCGGACGAATGAAAACGCAAAACACACCTGCGCACGCAACGCAAGCGATATTTGAAAACACACCACACCACACAACGCCATTTCCCCACAGAAAGACAAAGTGCAACACGCAAATTCAATCAACTGACTTGCAGACAAAACACATGGGAAGAGACCGACACCAAAAGCGCTGCAATGCTTTCACTCCCAAGAATAAACACACGAACGCGCGAAAGTGCACACCTACAACACAGTTACTTCTGGTACCCAGCGCGCACACACCTCGCAACACACGAGAGCTGCCGCCACCCAGCTCAGTAAATCTCAGTAAAACCCGTCATCCCACGGCTCGGCCGGGGCGGCGTCGGCAGAAAGATACTTGTTTGAGAAGCCTCCAGACGAGTTCAGGCGGTCGTTGCCACCGCCACCGCCATCTGACGTCACCGATGGAGTGCGCGAGTGTCCGCGACTGTTGCTCGTGCTTCCATGCGACGAACCGCCCGTCGAATTGCCAAAACTGCTGCTGCGCGGGATAGACGAGCGCGGGACGGGCAGGCGCGACCCTCCTGTCGCAGTCGGCTGCGGCGGGGGCTGTTGCGGCTGTTGCTGTGCCTGGTGAACAGCTACAGAGGCAGATCCCGACAACCCGACGCTGCTCCGCCTCGGACTTGCTGCCGTCTTTTTCGGCGTCGTCGAAGAGCTGGCGGCAATGTTTCCGTTGGATGCCGATATGGCGACATCACGTGCCTGCCGGGCAGCCTTGGTCGCCGCCACAAAGGCCTCGTGTGCACGTCCACTCGCGCCGACACCGGCCACCCCGGACGCGTGCCCGTTTGATATGCCGCGGGTCGCCCCCACCGGCGCTGTCGTCGATGACATTCCCGTTGGTGTTGGGGGACGCATGCGCGATGCAGACGACGCTCCTCCCGCGCTGCCCGCATCCGATCCACTGTTGCTTGCCACAGACCCCGCAGAGGGCGAGCGGCGGTGCATTGTGGCGGTCGAGTGGGCACCCTGTGCGGGGGCAGGGGCGTACTGTGCACTCGACGACCGCTGTGGGGAGGGCGCAGGTCGGCCAGCCGGCCCCGATGAACCGTCCAGGAATGCCTTGAGTGACCCGACGTTCTTCAGACGCTCCGCGCGCGCGTTCTTGTAGTGCTGTGTTGCCGACGCATCGCTGTCTTCCACATCATTTGCCACGCTGCGGTCTGCATTCGCGCCATCCTTCGACGACGAGGATGCATGCCCCGTGTTGATGTATTTTGAGATGAGATCCATCGGCAGCTGCGACGTCGATCGCGCACGCTCAAGAGCCTCTCTCCGCTTCTCTTGCCCAGAGCGCTCGGCATTCGCAAGCAAGTTTTCCACAGCAGGACTCATTTTTGCGAGATCATTCATGCTTCCGGCACGTGACAGTTGCGTGGGTGTGAGCAGCCCGCTCGGTCTGGGAGCTCCCGGGGCACGCACGTGTGATACGGCAGTCGCGGCGGGTGCATCGTGTCCGTGCTGCGAATTAGATGCAGACGCAGAGACCGATGCAGGAGTGCGCGAGTATTTAGTGAAGGTGGCAGACATGCCTGCCGAGGAGTGTGTCGGCGGCACAGAAGGCGCGGCGTCCGCACGTGACGTCTCGTAGCGGTCGCCGTGTGCATATGCAGACGACTGCGAGTAGTTGCGTGTGGATGGAGATAGCATAGACATGAGCGCCTCCGGGGGATCGCTCGCATCGTCCTGGTGCAGCCACTCGTCGACAGTGACCGATCGCTCGACGAGGGAGAGAGGCCGGTGGGGAATGCTGTGCAGCCTGCATTCCAACAAAAACACACAACACAGACACAAAAAGATTAGTCCAGTAGCGGTGGCACTGAGGACAGAATGTACGACACCCGCGGCAATATCGGTACGCTTAATGGTGAGAGAAATCATGTGCATTCCGCTCATCTAACATACCAATCGTCGTCAGTCCATCCCTCCATCAGCGTGTTCAAGTCGAGCGGCAACACCACTTCAGGCGTGGGCGATACCGCCATGCGCATTTGTGGCGACGGAGAATAAGCCCGGGGTGTGGGTGAGACGGCGCCCATCCGCTCGTGTGCGGGACTCGCACCAAGGCTCTGTCCAGGTGACCACCCAATCGATAGTGTGTCTGCGCTTTTTAATCTGGGGGTCGATTCGACAGACGACGTGCCCTCCTGTCGCGCAGTCGCTTGTTGCTGAAAGTTGGCGAGCATGGCACGTGCACGTGCAATATCAAAGTTGCCGGGAGACATTGGCGCGACCCCCGATGGGGACCCTCGTGATTCGTCTGACATTGCCGCGTGTAAAACGGTGGATCCAGCGACAGGTGAGCGAGCCGAAATTATTCTATCAAGGCAATTCCTATCAACGACACGACGCCATTTTTAAATATACAAAGGCGCGCTTTTCCTTTCCTCACAACCCATACATAGTCCCACGCTCTCGCACGCTTTCTAGTCGCTTTTTTGAAAGAAAACAGGCGGCACAGTACGAATCGTCCGGTGGGAGTGCCAACGCTATTTTTCGCTGTTTCGTCGGGGCAGATTGCCCACTTTTGTCCCCCAAAAGAAATAAAATCGATCCCGTTTCAACACTCCCACTTCTTGTTCACACCATGCACACGTAACTAACTCAAACTAATGCCATCTTTGAAATTGAAACTTTTCGCATCTCTTCGATGAACCATCTGCCTTCGCTGTCGACTGTCGATACCACACACCAAAACGCAGGTGTTTACAGAGTCTTGACTCTTGACTCAATGGCTCGTGCATTTGATTTGACGGACGGCGCGTTTGATAAGAATTTTCGATGAGAAATCCACCTACGCGTTCACGCGGGGAACCAAGATAACAAAAAAAATTTGGCATAAATTTCGACCACTGAGATCGATCCACTGGGAAAGCAACCGCAAATAAATGGATCTAGTTCTGTCAGAGTGCATTCTTTCGGCGGCAAGGACACCATCGCCGCACTCTACCTTCAGCCGCTCACAAAGGCAGTCGCATTACGTCGACATCTCAACTACAAACAAAACAAAAAAACACACTTACATGCATATTCTGCGGAAAGAAAAATCAGAATAAGAAGGCAAAAAAAAGCTTTACAGAATGAACGGCGACACGCAAACGCGATGCAACGACCAGCTGCGCACTCCCATTGCCAACATCCACACAACCCACATCATATGATTCCCCAGCCCCTTTGTGGGGCGTGCAAAGTAAATCAGACGGGCGATTCCATGCTGCGTATGCACATATGGATGAAGTTGTCCGGGTGACTGCAGTGCTCGCTCAGCCACTCCAGGGGGGTCTCAAACGACGGCGAGATTCCGTGGATAATGACCTGCGGTGAACGGACAGCAACGAATGCGGACAGAGAATGCCATCGAGTCAGCCATTCCACACAATAGAAAGCGAGCGAGAGACGGACGCCATGCCCATGCTCCCTCCGGGTGCGACGATGACACACAGCACATCGGACCGGGGGGGGGGGGAATAGAGATGATACAGCGAGCGACATACCTGCTGCTGCTCATTGTTGAGCTGGACCGAGTTCTCGCCAAAGACGTCGGGCAGAATGGCTTTCATTAGATCGCCAAGAGTGCGTTCGGTGCCTGTGAAAGGAATGCGTAAATATGTAAGTACTTGGCATGACACAAAGTAGAACCCATCGTGGGAACGAACGAGAGAGAAAGAGAGATGTAGGATTCAAGTCAGTGTCATAGGCGCTGTGCCCATGGACTCCACAAGAGAGAAAGAGAGAGAGAGAGACAGAGTGTGTGAGAGAGGTGTATGATTCAGGTGAGGTATCTTAAGTGCTGTGCCCATGGACTCCACAAGAGAGAGAGAGTGTGTGTGTGTGTGTGACGAAAGAAGAATAAAAAGGCGACAACTCACCATCAGGCGCGACGGGTGAGAATGGCTCTTGGATCACCGTTTGATCGGGCATGTACAGACGAAACGGAATGTTGCGAAAGTGTGTGTTCTCATCGCGTTGCATCAACCGCTTGTTAATCGCCCAAAACTGATCAAACTTGGCTGCTCCCGCCGCGAGACACCAAATGTGAGAAGAGGAGAGAGAATGGCACACGCGAAACAACATAATTGAGCACTTCGAATTCAAGAAAAAGTTGAGCACGAAGAAAAAACAGAAGGAAAAGAAAAACACAAAAACAAAAAAACGACAGAGCACATGTACAAATCGACCCGTCCAAGACACGACCCAGCAAGACGATACAACCCGCCAAACCACACAAGCGCAAGTGGGATGCATGCACACGTGCCCCACCGTTTTTCAGCCCCATCCACAGCTGCTTCTGGTCCTTCTTCTGGAGACCCATGATCTTCTTTGTCGAGCCGTTCTTCAGGTAGTCCGCCTGCGACAACACGGCACCCCAAAATCATCAGGCATGCAACCGACACAGGTAAGCAGAGAGAGTATAGTATCGATAATTTTGAAAATGGATCAACGTAGAGTTGTAAGAGGTGTCCGTGGCTTTATCCGTCCACCCCGAGGATGACAGCAGAGCGAGAGAGGTGAAGAGGGACAGGGAACAAAGGCATAGCATTTGAATAAGGAAAACAAGGCGCTGTCTCCCACATACCTCCTTGATGAGCGCAATGAAGTATGCCTCAACCGTGTCTTTGTCATGGCAGTGAAGCAGCTCGTCGTCAGGAAAGCCCTGAAAGTGCACTGTAAGCGACCACGGCAGTTGCGACGGCGAACCCAGCGAGTCAAACAGCACGCCGATGGGATAATGCCTGCAGATGCACATGCGTTTTGTGGTTTTTTCTACACTTGTTAGTCCGACAGCCAATAGATGTAGGATTCAAGTCAGTGTCTTAGGCTTTGTGCCCATGGACTCTATAAGTGATTTGCATAGAGAAAAAATAAATCCCAGTCAAGCAAGAAACCCGAATGTTGTCTCAGAAGACTGAAGCATTCAATTTTCGGGAGTCAGTCTTTCTGACATTCATGCAGCTGGCAAGTCAAACATCACACACACCATTTCAGAGGCTGTCCAGCGTAGTCAAACCACATTTCATCTTCGCAGTCTGGAATAAGGGGTTGGAAATGCTTGCGGACGCGCTCCGTGACGAGTGGGAGATATGACGAGCGGGGCGCCAGAATCTACACAAAGTGTCGATGCGCATTGATCAATACAGTTTAAACACGTACAAGCTCTGCTTACTGAATAATGATATCGAAAAGCAGATACAGACACAAACAGTCGGCGTCTTAAAACTTACGTAATATGGTTCGGGAGTTTCGTCGGAAGTGACTTCGTTTGGGGCAAGATTAAAGACAATGGGAATTTTGCCCTCCCAAATCTGCTTTGCAATCTCGCGGTCATCGGAGAGCTTCCACAAACCGTCGCTAGACATTTCTTCACTCGGCGTCTATACCCGCCAAGTCAAGTGTGAGTGAAATGGAAAGCGCAGATAGCACAATGCTCACAAGGACGCGCAGTGATGCGAGCGACCGCCCAGTCTATGGAAGGTGCGTTGACGAATCCCCACACCCAAAAGGCTCTGTACTTGACTGGTGAAACGAAAAATTGACGTCAGATATGGTGTGCTCTTATTTTTTCGGGAGAGTGTCTTTCTTTCTCAGAGAAGGAAGAGTTGGAAATGGCCGATTTGCAGCGTATTATTCTGTCGCGAATCGGCACCGATGAATAGCAGTGGTGAAACCCCGCAACGTCATCAGCAGTCCTGACGCCATCCCACCAAAAGTAAGAACAAACGTCAGAACAGGTTAAGTAGATATGAAGGGCTACTTCCTTAATCAAACTGCTCTTCTTATCAGTACTTTTGGCAAGATGAGCAATAGGTGGTCGATACTTCACGTTTGAGTAAAACATACTTTCGTGGCAATGTTGCTTCGTAAGTAGAATTCAATCATTATGGCTTCATTGAAAGAATAGCGGTAAATGCTAATTCGACTACAGATGATGTACATATGATTCATTATAGGCATTTAGAGCAAGTACTTAGTACATACAATAAGCTAGATATTCAGAATTTGCTGACGTAAGGTTTCAAACTTCAGTGCACGATGGCAAGTCCATCCACTCACACATGCACTGGCACTATTCTTTTATTAGTTAATCATTCGCATGCATTTAAAGTGTACTGTTTCTCTCTATCCCTGTTTATCTTTCGAGCGCTCACTTGAATTTTGGTGAGTTTTGTGGATATACCTACAATGCGTTAACACTGAGTGCTCGTGTCCTTCCAGTTGACCAGTTGCACCAGCGCCATATGTTTCATGATAAAAAACCACTTTTTGTTAATGGCAAATTCCTCTCTTAAAATGCAGATGACTATTCAAATTAGTGTGTGAGAATGACGCGCAAGAAGCCCTTCAGCCATAAGCAGAAGAAGCAACAGCTGCTCGACAAGAGGGCAAGTAAGCGGGAAGAAGCAGATGGTACGTGAATGTTCTTTGCGTCACTAAAATGTCTGTGTGCTGTCATGCACGCTCTTTTATGAATACATGCATTAACGTAATTCGCGACCAGTTCACATTTGTGTTTTTTTCTCCGTCCAAAACGTGGATGTTGCGCGTGGTCGTATTAAAGCAACCAACTCAATCTTGCAAATTCAGGAAATGGAGACAAGACGGTCATCTTCAAGGGCGAGAGTGCACATCATCACAACCAAAGCAACCATCCCAACACGGACAGCCACGACAGCGATGGCGCAGGCTCTCATAATAATGGGCCGGCAGTGCCCGTTGCCCGTCTGAATGAACAGCCGGCTGGAAAACCAGCGCGCCATGACCCGAACAGGTGTGGAGCTGCTCGAGTCCGTGTGTTGGCATACTATATGGATTGCACGTGAATTGCACGTGAGAGTATATCTATGTGCTTATGTATGCGCGTGTGATAATTGACAACGCGATTGGGCACGAACGTATCGACTATAGCAATGTTCTTTACTCTGCACCTATTGTGATCCGCTATGTGACAACTATTTGTGCACATTATGTACCATTTGTGCGAAAGGTATCGCCTTCACTTTGAAAAAGAGTCGCGCGATGTAATCGAGTCAAGAAAGGCACAGTCGCGCCTCCCACTTCGGGCCCTCGGCCAAGTGAGTCGTCATTGTATAACTTTTGGCAATCTTTCTTTCTTGCGTCATCACCACATCACCAATGGTGTGGAAGTTTTGCTTTGTGATGTGTGTGTGCACATGTGTACACGTGGGGACAGAGAAGGGTCTTGCTACCCGATTCTCTTATTCTCTGCATGCATTCGGTCCGCAAAGGCCATGCTGTCGCTCACCATTAAATACTACGATGGCACACAATCACTCTGCACGCATCACAAATGCATCACATATGCACAGGACGCTCTTGTTGCTGGCCTCTCTGACAATCCATCGGCGGAGGACTTCATTCCAATGCCCCGACGCCCCGCATGGTCTTTCTCAATGCCAAAAGAGGAGATCGACCGGAACGAGGACCGATATTTTCGCAATTACGTCGAGGAGATGTATGCCAAGTATCCAA
Source organism: Pigoraptor chileana (assembly GCA_943704495.1). Classification (NCBI taxonomy): domain Eukaryota; class Filasterea; order Ministeriida; family Capsasporidae; genus Pigoraptor; species Pigoraptor chileana. The sequence continues at coordinate 12,892 of CALSCR010000134.1, forward strand.
AGGACAAGTGGGTTTTACTGATGAGACTTCAATGGAGTTGCGCACAAGCAGCATATGGTTTGACAAGCACATTCCGTGAATCATTTTATTGCCGACTGCGAGTGACCGTCACCACTGATGCGCGCGTGGTGTACCTGTCTTATTGCTCCCAGGCTGAGCTATTTTGAGCTGAATTTGGAGACTTGGCGTCAACTTTGGCGCGTCTTGGAGATTTCCGACGTCATATTGCTCATTGCGGATGTGCGCCACCCAGTGCTCCACTTTCCGCCGTCGCTTTTTGAGTACGTGACAAAAGACTTGAAGAAGCCCCTTGTCTTTGTTCTTAACAAGGCCGATCTCGTTCCCGGCGACCTTGCCGAGGCATGGAGGTCCCACTTTGTCGAAAAATATCCAGGGCTGCACGTTGCTATCTTCACGTCCTATCCCGAGCACAGAACACTCGACATACGTGACGGTGAGACTTTGTTAGCCACATTTATAACTTGAAAATTATGTGACATGGCTTCGTGGTCCAGTGTTAACGGCTTTTTGATACAAACACACGCTCACCAATATTGGCTAATATGGTTAATGCCGTTTTGCCTGGGGTAAACGCAGTGTTCAAGCGCAGGAAGCCAACCGGCAAGCGCAACAGGGCCGTTCTTGGCGCCGAGCAGATCCTCGCTGCGTGCGAACACCTGAACATCGAGAAAAACGGGGCGCTTGTGCAGTGGCGGGACAAGCTAGCGATACAGGGCAACAATGGAGATGCAAAGGCCGACGATGGTCAGAGTGCGACGGACGCGACGACTGAAGCAGAGGATGACAGCGATGGCGATGACGAGAGTGTCGACGAGGATGCTGGACTCCGTGAGTGTTACTATCCGATAGCATCTGGCTGCCCTGCAGTCTAGCTGTGCTCATCTCAGCTCTTTTCCATTTTGTGCACATCCGGGCTTATGAGTTGCTGCTCGTTTGCTGTGCTGCATCTGCATGCAGAGACGGGCATTATCGAGGACACCGAGAGGGGGGTACATACGGACTACGTAACCATCGGCCTTGTCGGTGGGTGGACTCATCAATGTGCCCGTAAGATTAGCTGATTGATAGAAGCCCATTTAACGGAACAGCATTCTTTTTGTCGCACCATGCATGCCTGCCTTTTCTATTTGTATCTTGTAGGTTGTTGGCTTACACACAGTGTGCAGCATACATCCATATGCTTTGAGTCGATGGGCGTATGCACCACATCATCGAGGGCACTGAATGTTTCGCTCTTGTTTTTCTTCATCTCTGAAACCAGGGCATCCAAATGTTGGCAAGTCGTCAATACTCAACGGCCTCGTCGGAAAGACTGTAGTGAGCTGCTCCCGCACACCCGGCCACACGAAACATTTTCAAACGATTTTTCTCACCCCGAAAATCCGTCTATGCGATTCGCCGGGCCTTGTGTTTCCGTCGCTTGTACCCAAGCAGCTGCAGGTAGGTCAATGCTCTCCTACTTCTGTCTTCGTTGGTGTTCTTGAACGTTAACGTTGCGAGTCCACGTCGCCCAAAACTCCATCGATGTGCAACAAATAGCTGTTAATTTCCCCTTTTCCAAATTCTCTCTTTCTTTGCCTTCTTTCTCTCTATTGTGTCTGCTTGTGTGCCACAGATTCTCTCTGGCATGTATCCGATTGCGCAGGTGTCGGAGCCGTTCACTGTTGTTCAGTATCTCTGCGAGAGGGTTCCTGTCGTGCAAATCCTCAGATTGAGCCTCCGGGATTTGGAATCGGACGACGATGGCGTGTGGACCGCGTGGAAGGTTTGCGAAGGTACGTATGTGTGTGTGTGTGTGTGTGCGTGTGTGTGTGGGTGTCTATATGCATTTGTGTATGTGTCATAATTTGAGGTTGGGCTGCAATTGTCGTTTATCTTTTGAGAGTTGCGAACTAATAATTTTTCAATTAACACGCACTCCACTGCGCATTTCCCTCTACATCGACAGCGTGGGCAAAACAAAGGGGGTATCGCACTGCCAAAGCAGCAAGGCTTGACGGGTACCGGGCAGGTGTGTTTATGGGGCATATTCAGCTGACTTCCCCCTCGTGTTACTGGGAGCGGGGATGCATTCCGGTGCTTGTCGTAAATGTGGCCTCCTGCCATCTGTCTGAACCAATCCTCCCCCCCCCC
>CALSCR010000140.1:0-25294 GCA_943704495.1 Pigoraptor chileana
GTGTGTGTGTGTGTGTGTGTGTGTGTGTGTGTGTGTGTGTGTGTGTGTGTGTGTGAAGGATCTTAGCAGTAGCAGTAAGAGATTGTCGGTTACAACATAAGCACAAATGGTTGCAATGTGGGGAACGGGTGCAACATCAGCTGTATGGCGTTGTCTATCAGTCTGCGATGGCGGCTGCAGAATGTCTCAGATTGTGAAATGGCGGCACTAAGTGCCAGTATGATGGGGATGTGCGACTGTCTTTGTACCGCCATTGTATAGTACTGCATGGACTACTGCATATGCATTGTTAGTAGGTATTGACTCGGCGACATGTCATGCTGACAGAGCTAGATCGATTCAAGAGTTGCATCTATGTCCCACGACACGGCAGTAGTCGGCAGAATCAGACGGGTATGTCTTTGGCACTGATACAGGCAAGCTCTGATGAGTTGGCCCGTTCTTTCCTTCAATTACTCACTGATACTCATACATTCCCCACACTATCGCCGGCATCAGTGCTGTGCATCGTGCGTTCAGTTGTAATCAGCCCCAGCACGCGCATCCCTCCTCCAAGAACACCATAAAGCACTCTGTATTCGGGTAGTCAGCACACAAAGAAAAACTCTACATGATCTTCAAACGCTACTAGTACGATTGAGGACAAAATGATCCAATCTGCATGCGAATCAGCCTTTCCCAGCACACACAAAACTGACAGTCACACATACATACACACACATACATTATTTATCTATCAACACACAATGACAGTTCTCACATACACACAACGACTCAAAGAAACAATTTCCGGTATCATCGTCACCGTTAAAATGTGTATTGCGGTTTCATTTTGTCATCATTGTGCAGTAATTATTGTGTGTGTGTGCGTGTGCGTGTGTGTGTGTGTGTGTGTGTGTGTGCGCACTTTCCGCAACGTCCAATCAGATTGCATACATCACGACCACTGTTGCCCCAAACGCTCCAACTGCGCTAAATAATTCTCATTCCCATAGTAATGTCATAGTAAATGGGACCGCGAAATAAACGTCGGTCACCAGCTGACAAACACCTTCCCTCACATCACTCACTTCAGCATTGCATCTCCATCCATCTCTAAGCGATGTGATTCGCTGTAATCGGTTTAATCGGTGTATTCGGTTTACCTTGCCATCATTCCTGGAATTGTCCTGCTCTCTATCGTGCACTTTGGTACCAGTGCAAAGGAACAGCATAAACTTGCATGGTCGTATTGTCGCAGACGTCAAAAGTAGTTTGGCCTTAATCTCAATCTCAGCACACCCACACATTCGCAACAAACCAAGAAAGAAACGAAAAAATGCTTTCGTCTCTTCGAACTTCGCTCGGTCGCGTTGCCGCAGCGTCAAATGTGAGTGTGAGATCTCATCAGAGATGATAACATTGAACGGTGTGAGCGAAAGAGTGCGTGTGACCGCCTCATACATACCTTGCTGCCCAGCACTCGCGTTACTCTAAGGAGTCGGACGTATGTTGTGACGGTTGATTTGTGATGCGTTTATGCTAACGTGTCGGGTGGCATTGCTGTCGATTGTTTTGTGTGTGCAGATTTCGAATGTCGCCGCGCGTGCATTTGGGAGCTCTGCTGTTATGCAGGTTTGTATGTTGTTGACACAGGATTATCACTGCCCTGCTCCCGACTCACAAATTCACCACACATATAGACGTTCTCCACCACACACCACACTCACTCGCACATACTCGCACACTTATATGCACACATTACATACTTGTGCGCAACGTGTACTTGCACACAGGAGGGATGCATCCGCATGTGAGCCGCATTCACACACACACACACGCACACACACACGTAAGCCACACACGCACATATAAGCCACACACACATACATCAGCACACATGCACACTCGAATGTCTGCACGCTATACTCGCACTCAGTGCGTATGAGAGTTGCTGTGAGTTCTAACAAGTTTGTATACACTCTGCTTGTGGACTTTCCGCACACTAAACAATTGCACCTCCACAGGACAAGCAGATGACGGTGCGCGATGCACTCAACAGTGCGCTTGAGGAGGAGATGCGCCGGGACGAGCGTGTTTTCATTCTCGGAGAGGAAGTGGCTCAATATGACGGTGCCTACAAGATTACACGCGGCCTCCTGGACAAGGTACTGCACTGCTAGTGCGCCATGTGCCCATTCATGCGTAACATATTGTGCTGAATGTTTTGGTTGGATGTTGTTTCCGATTTCATACCCTGAACCCTGCCGGAGAGCAGTCCCTCTCACCGCTTACACATCACATACACACACACTCACATGCACGCAACACTCACAGAATGTCTGTTATATTTGCCCCGCGGCTGTCTCTCCCTTGTCTTGTGCCGTTTATTTCTGCGTTGTGTAGTTTGGTCCCAAGCGCGTGATTGACACACCGATCACTGAGATGGGATTCGCGGGAGTCGCCGTCGGTGCAGCCATGGCCGGTCTGCGGCCCATTTGCGAGTTTATGACCTTTAACTTTTCGATGCAGGCCATCGATCAGGTGTGTGCAGCGTTGTCTCGATAGTTGCTGCAGACCATGTAACAGTGTGGTGGTTGGTTGTCTTGATTGGATATGCACTCGCAACAAATCATGTTTAAAGAAAGGGGTCGCGTTTTCGATAATGAGCATCTGCGAATGCGATTACGTTGAGTTTCTAATATGATGCGGATATCGCATACACACGAAGTCACACACACCGCACTCACATGCACGCATGCCCTCTCATCCGCATACACACACACGCACAATCACGCACACCACGCACTCATATTCAATTACGTCCACACATGCCCTCACAATCGAAGCACGTGCACACACACACACTCTCGCTTACCGACTTACACACACGCACATGTAAGTGCATGTTGAGCACAGCGCTCAGGACACTGATTTTGCGTGCCATATATTATTGTCTGTGTGCGCGCTTTCTTGCGTCTATCTGTTTGATTGCAGGTTGTGAACTCTGCAGCAAAGACATTTTACATGTCTGCGGGGCAGGTGCCCGTGCCAATTGTCTTTCGCGGTCCTAATGGAGCAGGTGCGTCCCTATCCTTTCCTTGTTTGCAAATTTTGAGGACTATATTTGGTGGAGATATGAAATCTTCCTTTGGTGCGAATGGGATGTTTATTCCCCTTCTGTATCCTAATCTGTGCCTCTCTGGTGCCATTTTGCCACATTTGTTTTGTTGCCATGTATTATTAGCTGCGGGTGTTGCAGCACAGCACTCACAGTGCTTCGCAGCATGGTACAGTCAGATCCCCGGCTTGAAGGTAAATTGAATTGATCATCATGCACACACACGACACACACACGCATACACACACACACACACACACACACACACACACACATCACCTGCATGCACGCGCGTAATTTATGGCTCCGTTGTACACTACTTGCAGCTTTGGCATGATTGTCCAGATTTATCTGCTTACGAAAGGCTAACAAAACACGCACGCATACACCACACGCACACACACGCATCGCAAGGTCCTTGCACCATATTCGGCAGAGGACGCACGCGGTCTGCTGAAGGCGGGCATCAGGGACGGCAACCCAATTGTCTTTCTTGAGCACGAGTTGTTGTATGGCGTGAGCTTCCCTGTGAGCGATGAGGCACTTTCGAAGGATTTTGTGCTTCCCATTGGAAAGGCAAAGATTGAGAGGGAAGGTGTGTGGCTGTTGATTGTGCCATAAGTTCGTGCACATATGTGTGTGTCTGTGTTTTGCGTGGTCGGAGAAGATCGATCCACTATCTCTTCTTCAAGATTATACTCACAGAGAGAGCGGGAGAGAGAGAGAGAGTGAGATGTAGGATTCAAGTCAGTGTCATAGGCGCTGTGCCCATCGACTCCACAGAGAGAGAGAGACAGAGAGACAGAGACAGAGAGACAGAGACAGAGACAGAGAGAGAGAGACAGAGACAGAGAGAGAGAGAGAGAGAGAGAGAGAGCGAGAGAGAGAGAGAAATGAGAAATGAGAGAGGGAGAGAATGAAGGAAAGAGAGCGGGGGTACGGGGTGGGCGGTGGCGGAGCGTTGAATATCCACCCTACTGATTTCGTGTTTACCATATTGGCGTTGTTCTGACCTTCTTTGTGCGGTCTTTCGCTTCCTCCTTATTTTGTTTTTTTGTTTGTGTGTGTGTGTGCTTGAATGTTTAGGCAAGGACGTTACTGTGGTCTCGTTTTCCAAGGCTGTTGGACACTGCCTTGACGTCGCTACTGCACTTGAGAAGGAGGGCATCAGTGCTGAGGTTTGTTTTTGCCCGTATGCGTCTTGCAGCATCCATTATCACTTTGTATTCCCCCTCTGTTAGTGTCAACGATAGTGTATTTACTCGTGTAAGTGTGGCTGCGTGTGCGTGTGCGTGTGCGTGTGCGTGCGTGTTTTGTCTTTGTGGACGAATTTGCCATTTTATATGCGGATGTTATCTTGACTATATGTGGGCGGGATTACCCAACAGCACTGTCATGGTGTGGTGCTCACGTGCACATGGCTGATGTTGATGGTTGAAATGCTGGTTGTGGACCCTCCTCCCCCGTTACACGCACACACACACACACACACACACACACACACTCACTCACTCACTCACTCACTCACACTCACACACACATAGGTAATCAATCTTCGGTCAATCCGTCCCCTGGACACGGAAACAATTGTAAACTCCGTCAAGAAAACAAACCGCCTCGTGACCGTCGAGGGTGGCTTCCCTCAGTCTGGCGTCGGCTCTGAAATTTGCGCGCGCATTATGGAGTGTGAGTATTCGACGGTGGTTGTGGGCTTTTGTGTTGGTACTAGTTGGCGCATGCAGTTCTTTACCACTTGAAACATAGGCACATGCCCATACACCGGGACAGTAGTGTTCATGTGTGTGTGTGTGTGTGTGTGTGTGTGTGTGTGTGCGTCACTGCATTATCGCAATGTGAGATTGTCTTTTTTCTACACTTGACGTGGTGTGTGGGGCAATCGCTTTATTGTGTGTTGATTGCGTGTACTCTCATACACACATTTGCAGCCGAGGCATTTGACTTTCTCGATGCGCCGGTCGTCAGGGTGACGGGCGCCGATGTGCCCATGCCTTACGCAAAAAACCTCGAGGCACTCGCCCTTCCCCAGGACCACAACATTTCCCGCGCAATCAAGCGTGTGCTTGGCGTCGAAAAGTGATGCGGAACAAACGGACAAACAAACACACACACACACACACACACACACACACACACACACAGAAAGCACATGCATTGTCCAGGGAGGTCAGTGAGAGAGAGAGAGAGTGAAGTGACGGGCTGTGCTGGCTCGTCAGTCTTGAATTGTACGATGCGCTTGATCAATAATACAGCTTGCCCTTCATATGTATAAAAAGTAGCATAATAAGACAAATTTGTTCCCCAGGTTGCCCTTGTGTATCAAAAGAAAAAGTATTAAGCAGGGGTACTCACGGGTGAGTACTCTGGTATAAAGACAAATTTGTTCTAGGTCGGACTGCCACTGCATCCTAATTGTAATAGTGAAGCTTTCGGAATTAGTGCGCAATTTCGTGTCTTGTTATGCATTATTTTCCTGGATAATTTGGATTGACAATAGGCACTCACTTGAAAAACCCTCCAAAAAAACATAACAAACACACGAACTAAAATTTTAGTCAAAAGGCACAAAGCACATAAGTAGAAAAACACAAACAGACAACGCAAGCACAAAAAACGAAACGCGCAGGATATGAGTGCAACACCACATGTGTTGCGACCAGAAAGAGCAAGGAATGTACACACAAAACAGAAGCACAACAAAGTGCCATCACCCAGCAAAAACGCAATCAGCGGCACGCACGCACGCACGCACGCAAAGCAAGGGAACAACCGCACACACACGAAGATTAAAGAACACTACGAAAAACTCTCAACGCACATAACTCCATGGATGGGACGATGCAGGCGGCGCCTCGCCAAACGGAGGGTCTTCCAGTGAGCCGTCATCGTTGCGGGTAGAGCGGGGCGATCTCTCTGCTTCAATTGTTGATTCCCTTGTCGCCCTACTACTCTCCCTCGCATTCGCAGCACTCCAAGTAGCATCGCGCACAGTGCCACGTGCTTGCTGCGACGACGCACTGCTCCTCCGACGCAGACTCCCATCTCCATCTCCACCCCTTCCACTTCGCCGCTCAATCGCAGCATTTCCCGCAGCAACCATTGTGGCATTCTCGGACGACATGTGCGCCGATGACGAGGCAGACGGACCGGACATGGCATTGTTCCACTTTGCGATGCGCTCTCGCCGCCCGCCGTCGTCCTTGGCCCTGGGTCCCCGTCAGAATCCATCGAGATCATCGTCCTCGTCATTCTGGGCCGCGTGCATGCATGTGGACAGCCAGACAAATTAGAATCGTTGATTGGCATGCACGGTGCAACGCATCGAGGCGGGCGCACACCAACATAAACTATACGATATTAGCGTCTTGGGGGCGCTTTGCCCACAGTAAATAAGTGCAAGAAAAGAGGCACAGACAGGTATACAAAGAGATACTTCGTACTCAAAACTGTCATACAGACGTACAAAGAGAAAGTGACGAAGGTATGTCGGATTCAAGTCAGTATCTTACGCGCTGTGCCCATGGACCACAAGTATGTGCATGTGTGTGTTCGAGCAGTGTTGCCACACGCACGCACCTGGTCCAATTCAGAGTCTCCCTCGCCCTCATCCTCGTCAATGTCAATCTCCTCATCGTCGTCACTTGCGGGCGCGCGTCCCTTCGCTGCCCCGGATGAGCGGACGGCGGCCTTCGCATTGGTCGCCCCACGTGTCTTGGAGGGTCGCTCGTCCGCGTCGCTCATCACACTTCCCGACAGATTCTGCATGTTGATGGGTTTTTTTTTGTTGTGTGTGTGTGTGTGTTGCGTATGTGTGCATGCATGTATGTTGGCGGTTGTGGATTTCCAATTAATTTATCTGACATTCAATAGGGGGGTTGAAAGTAAAACTGACGGCAAATGCATGCCCATCCAAAAGTGCACGGTGCCCCTATGCCAACATCAGAAGTGCATATCACTGAACACTCACGTCGCTATCGTCATCGTCATCGTCACCACCATCCAGTGTGCCGTATGACTTGCTGGGGCCTGACGAGCCTGCATCCATGCATCGATTGGTCACAGCACATCAACACACACACGACGACGGGAGAAAGAGAGAGAGAGAGTGAGTGAGTGAGTGAGTCAGGCGCACAGCGATTTCCGAAACACAACCAGCTTTACACAACCACCGCAAACATAAGACTGCAAAATGGTGTGCGTCCACATTTCGATCAATCTATCAATCGAGTGCGAACGGAACACATGCAACAATCTGCGCTGCGACAACGACACTGACACCGACCCTTTGGCTTGCGTGAGTAGTCGTCGTCAAGGAGGTCTTCCTCTTCGCCACGCATAAGCTTCATATTCTCCTCCCTCAGTCGCTCCTGGATGCGCTTGAGATGCGACTCGGTTTTCTGCACACAAAAACCCAATGTAGAATAAAATAAAATAAAATAAAGTAAAATAAATAAACAAAATAAAAACATAAGATCGCGTTTTCGCAATGCAATAATGTTGGTGGTCTTTGTCGCCCAGAGAAAAACAACGGTAGAGTGGTGTGTACCGGCAAACATGGTTGGAATGCACGCCCATTAAACAACCCCATATATGTGCTACTTTGTGTGTGTGTGTGCAAATGCGGACATAGTGCACATGATACGTGCGACCTGCGACGTCCTCTTCCGTGCCATCAATTGTTCCACGTGCAAGTGTGTATACATTGTGTGCGCACGACGCACCTCCAATTTGTCCATCTCGGCGCGGTTGTGCTCGTCAAGCTGATGTTCAAGGTACGTCAAATTCCTGAATTTTTCCAAGTAGAAAGCATACTGCTTCTGGAGATCAACTTCGAGCTTTTCATACTCGTCCATGAACGCGGGTCTGCAAGAAGGAATAGAATAATAACAAAACGCACCGATTGTCAAACAGTGTGCAGCGCACGTCGTCAGTTATATATATAACGTATATATATACTCATATTCTTCTCATACTCATATTCTCATACTCATATTCAGTAACAGCACTGCATATATTGATGGCGTGAAGAGAGGGCATGCAAACTCACCGCACACTCTGGAGGCTGTTGAGCCGCTTTTGATTGCGCTCAAGATCAAGTCGCTTCTTCTCAATTTTGGCCTCGAGGTTCGCCTGTGGTGGGATGTATATTACCCAAGCAAGAAAAACAAACAATAAACAAACAATAAACAGAAACATGCAAATATACCCACCCACACACACAACGACAAAACACGCGATCAGACCCCAGCGCCATTGATAATATTCCATAAACCCTCAACGGAGAGTAATACATGCGTACTGCGTGTGTGCATGCGTGTGTGTATACATCATTCACATTATTTGGTTGCCCACCTCGTCAGACGCAATATTGGCAATCATTGTTTCGATCTGCTGCTTCTGATCACTGATTGACATAATGCTCTCCTTGACACCCTTTTCGATCGCATCAACCTCAAGTGGCCGCGCAATCGCCATGGACCTCGCTTCCTGCACGCACACACGCACACACAGACGCACACACAGTAAAAGGGGCATGGAATTCGTCAGGGACGGTTGCAAGGCAGTTCACTTACACTCACACTGCGGCACTTTGCTCTATTCGGCATGTGCATTCATACGTGTATGTATATGTGCATGCATACATAACGCTTAACGCTTGTATGTATTCATATGAGTGTGCAACAACTATGAGTGTGTGCGTGCTGTTTGTGCAGACCATACTTACCCTCAGTTCCATTTCACGACCAAGCAGGTCATAGAGCTTTGCTCCCCTCGTCGTAATTTCCGACGCGAGTTGTCGGGAAAGTTTCAGATCGGAAACCTTTCCGGAGATGTCGAGCATTCTTGCAGTCGTACCACCCTCCTGCAACAAAATTGAACAAAACACACACGTAAGAACTGCGTATATGGCGCGGACATTGGCCATCTGGGAAATCACGCGACCATTGTGCAGATACCACCCACCTCCTCGCCCATCTTCTCCGTGATTCGCATCGCGTTATACAAGACGGTCGTGACCTTGAGCATCTCTTTCACGGCATACCCGTCGGCAGAGTATAGCTTTTTTGTGTTCATCTTTATGTGCGCCCGTGTGGCCATGAACTGCGCAACAGCCTTCACAAACGTAACACGATCCGTCTCCGTGTCAATGTCCGTCGGGAGCGGCGCATTGGGATCGTACCTGTTTGTTTGCAGCACAACATATACGCGCGTCAGAATAGATATGAGTCGCTCCAAAACAGCGGTCGTCCACCACTTGTTTGTGAAGAAAGCGTGCCTTGCGAAACAAAACAAAAACAAATTGTGGTGTCCCTTAGCACACACCTCTGCACAAGCCAGATTAGAATCTCATGCACCAGCTTGAAGTTAGGATTGCGAAAGTTTTCCATGGAAATGAGGCGGGGATACCCGAGAGCCCGCATCATCTCGGTGAAGTCTGCAAACAACAAGAATGATCCGCCCCAACCTGTGAGTACAGTAGTGCAACTACATCGGTCATAGCTTCATAGTGATTTGTAGTGAGCGCAAGTCAGATCAGAAGCACACATACTCCGCAAGTCCCGGTACGACATTTTCGCGGAGGATGCAGAGGCAACGTGAATTCTATGTGTGATTGTGCGCTGTGCGTCCCAATGTATCTTGTACTGTCCGCTTGCCGATGTGCCCAAAAGGAATGAGTGCTCCGTACAGCAAGACCCACACGACTCACACAAACCACGTCAATTATGAAACTACTTCACTTGTGGAGCGAATGTATGATGTGCTTTGATTTGACACAACGAAAATCGTATGAATAAAGCCGTCGTCAGATGCATCCATCCTCCATCCTCCTGTGCGGGATCAGCGAAAGGCATTCGCACATTCCTGACACCGGACGTTTTGAAACTGGCCAACTGAATCAGAGGAATTTACTCCCAGTTTACTCCACTACCCCGGATGATTTCCGCAGACGACGTTGATGTCCCGGATGTTGAGACAGCATAGGCCACTTTGATCCAATCAGCACGGACCCCAAACCCGGATGCAAATGTCGACGGCACGTGTGTATGCGATTGTTTGAAATAAATTCGCTCAGTATGGCATTTGTATGGGATGGGAACCGGGCGAATAATTTCTTCCATACGAAATGGCGCCATCATCGAGTTTTCCCATCAACAGCTGGACCAACCAACCTTCACTCCCACACAGACAGGCACTGATCCATTCGCAACATCCACACGCATTCTTGTGCCCAATCCACTCGACTTTTCTTGTGCGCAATGGACTCGGAGAGACATACATGCGCATGCATTTGAAATACCGTGGGACATGATTCTGTTTTCCTTGTGTTTGTGTGGGCATTTTTAGCCCTTCATAGGCGGTCTTGTGTCGCCGGTTTCTTCAGAACACAATATTGTTGCCACGAGTATTTCGCACATTTTGGCAGTGGATAATAGCGGGACGTATCGTGGCATTGCGTCGTTTTCCCCTTGCGTTTGGGGCAGGACCCCCGTTGATTTCGATTTCGCAATCGCAACATATTGCCGCATATTGCTGCATATTGCTGCATAAATGGCGACAATGATGGACACGTCCGATCCCGCTGTGGCGGATCCTCAGAACATGTCCGTGGAGGAAAAGCTGCAGGAGAAGGGTGTGTTTTGAGGCCCGATCAATGTCTCGTTGGCGATTAGGGCCATCTCCTTTGAATTCCATTTGTGATGCTGAATCCGTGAGCTTATTCTCTACTGGCATCACGAGATAATGTTTCTGTTCGCTTCCTTTTGAATTGAAAAGGGATGAAACGATATTATGGCGAATTGTTACATATCCTTATTGACCATTATTTTGTTTCTTTGTTATGCGCAGCCCGCAAGTGGCAGCAGCTTCAGTCCAAGCGGTACAGCGAGAAGCGCAAGTTTGGATATGTCGAGATGCAGAAGGAAGACATGCCTCCGGAGCACGTGCGCAAGATCATCCGCGACCACGGCGACATGACAAACAAGAAGTTTCGTCACGATAAGCGCGTGTACCTCGGCGCTCTGAAGTGAGTTCATTCAGTATTTTTATTATTGTTATGTAATTTATTGGGAACTTTATTATTGGAGTCGATGGGTTGCATTACATCTGAGACGTTTGGGATTCTGAAGGCCTTTTATTGAAACTTAGTTGCTCTCTATGGGTGGATCATCAATGTACTAAGTCTACTCGCCTTCTCTGTGTGTGTAACAGGTACGTGCCGCACGCTGTGCTCAAGCTGTTGGAGAATATGCCGATGCCGTGGGAGCAGGTCAGGGATGTCAAGGCGCTGTACCACGTGACAGGCGCCATTACTTTCGTCGATGAGATTCCGAAGGTCATTGAGCCCGTGTTCCTTGCTCAGTGGGGCAGCATGTGGATTATGATGCGTCGTGAGAAGCGCGATCGCCGTCACTTTAAGCGCATGCGATTCCCACCGTTTGACGACGAGGAACCGCCCCTCGATTACGGCGACAACATTCTCGATGTGGAGCCGCTTGAGGCGATTCAGCTCGATCTTGACCCTGAGGAAGACGCTTCTGTGAAGGACTGGTTTTACGATAACAAGCCGCTGTCCGACTCGAAGTTTGTTAACGGGCCTAGCTATCGCTTTTGGCATTTGAATCTTCCGATCCGCGCGACTCTGTTTCGCCTCGCGAATCAGCTGCTTTCGGACATTTCGGACCAGAACTACTTCTATCTGTTTGATCTCGAATCGTTCTTCACGGCCAAGGCGCTGAACATGGCCATTCCTGGAGGGCCAAAGTTTGAGCCTCTCTACCGCGATCTCGATGCGATGAACGAGGACTGGAACGAGTTCAATGACGTCAATAAGATCATCATCCGTCAGCCCGTGCGCACAGAGTACAGGATTGCGTTTCCGTACCTTTACAATTCACTCCCGAGGTCGGTGCATCTCACCCGATACCACCACCCGACAGTGCAGTTTATCAAGACGGAGGATCCCGATCTCCCTGCGTTCTACTTTGACCCGCTCATCAACCCCATCTCCCACCGGACGGCGCTGGCGGGCAAGTATGAAGAGCCGACAATCGACGACGACGACGAGTTTCAGCTACCCGAGGGCGTTGATCCGTTCCTGAGCAGCTCTCCGCTGTACACGGACAACACTGCCAATGGCATTGCTCTCTTGTGGTCACCGCGCCCGTTTAACCTGCGATCGGGACAGACGCGCCGCGCACTCGACGTGCCCCTCGTCAAGTCGTGGTACCGCGAGCACGTGCCGCCTGGCCAGCCAGTCAAGGTGCGCGTGTCGTACCAGAAGCTGTTGAAGTGCTTTGTGCTTAATGCGCTGCATCATCGCCCGCCCAAGGCACTGAAGAAGCGGTATCTCTTCAGGACGTTCAAGGCGACAAAGTTCTTTCAGAGCACGACGCTGGACTGGGTTGAGGTTGGACTTCAGGTGTGCAGGCAGGGCTACAACATGCTCAACTTGCTTATCCACCGCAAGAACCTCAACTACCTCCACCTCGACTACAACTTCAACCTCAAGCCCGTCAAGACGCTCACGACCAAGGAGCGTAAGAAGTCGCGTTTCGGCAACGCCTTTCACCTCTGCCGAGAGATTCTTCGGATGACCAAGCTCATTGTGGACTCGCACGTGCAGTATCGGTTGGGCAACGTCGACGCCTTCCAGCTGGCGGACGGACTCCAGTACATTTTCGGTCACGTGGGCCAGCTCACGGGCATGTACCGCTACAAGTACAAGCTCATGAGGCAGATTCGCATGTGCAAGGATCTCAAGCACGTCATTTACTATCGCTTCAACACTGGCCCTGTCGGGAAGGGCCCCGGATGCGGTTTTTGGGCGCCGAGCTGGCGGGTGTGGATGTTCTTCCTCCGTGGCATTGTCCCCCTGCTCGAGCGCTGGCTGGGCAACCTCCTCGCGCGTCAGTTTGAGGGCCGCACGTCCAAGGGAGTCGCAAAGACAGTGACGAAGCAGCGTGTCGAGTCGCACTTTGACCTCGAGCTCCGCGCGGCTGTCATGCACGACATCCTCGACATGATGCCCGAAGGCATTCGCCAGAACAAGGCGCGTGCTATTCTGCAGCATCTCAGCGAGGCATGGCGGTGCTGGAAGGCCAACATACCGTGGAAGGTTCCCGGTCTGCCGACGCCGATCGAGAATATGATCCTGCGGTACGTCAAGATGAAGGCCGATTGGTGGACGAACACTGCGCACTATCAGCGCGAGCGTATCAAGCGCGGTGCAACTGTCGACAAGACGGTGTGCAAGAAGAACCTCGGTCGTCTCACCCGTCTATTCCTCAAGGCTGAGCAGGAGCGTCAGCACAACTACCTCAAGGACGGACCGTACATTACGGCAGAAGAGGCCGTCGCCATCTACACGACAACGGTTCACTGGCTCGAGAGTCGCCGCTTTTCTCCGATTCCGTTCCCGCCGCTGAGCTACAAGCACGACACGAAGCTGCTGATTCTCGCACTTGAGCGTCTGAAGGAGGCGTACAGCGTCAAGTCCAAGCTCAACCAGAGCCAACGCGAGGAGCTCGGTCTTATCGAACAGGCATACGACAACCCGCACGAGGCGCTCAGCCGCATCAAGCGACACCTGTTGACGCAGCGTGCCTTCAAGGAGGTCGGAATTGAGTTTATGGACGTGTACAGCCATCTCATCCCCGTCTACGATATTGAGCCGCTCGAGAAGATCACGGACGCATACCTTGACCAGTACCTGTGGTTTGAGGGTGACAAGCGCCGCCTGTTCCCCGGATGGATCAAGCCCGCCGACACTGAGCCGCCGCCACTTCTCGTGTACAAGTGGTGCCAGGGCATAAACAACCTCCAGGAGGTTTGGGAGACGGCCGAGGGCGAGTGCAACGTTATGATGGAGGCGACGTTTGAGAAGGTGCACGAGAAGATGGATCTCACGCTTCTCAACCGACTTTTGCGCCTGATTGTCGACCACAACATTGCCGACTACATGACGGCCAAGAACAACATTGTCATCAACTACAAGGACATGAACCACACCAACTCGTATGGTCTCATCCGCGGTCTTCAGTTTGCGTCGTTCATCACGCAGTACTACGGCCTCGTGCTCGATCTCCTCGTTCTCGGTCTCCAGCGCGCCGCCGAAATGGCCGGTCCGCCGCAGCTGCCCAACGACTTCCTTACTTTCCAGGACGTCGAGACGGAAGTGCGCCACCCCATTCGCCTGTATTCTCGGTACATTGACCGCGTGCACATGATGCTGCGGTTCACTGCTGAGGACGCGCGCGATCTGATCCAGCGGTACCTGACGGAGCACCCGGACCCGAACAACGAGAACATTGTCGGATACAACAACAAGAAGTGCTGGCCACGTGACGCGCGCATGCGCCTGATGAAGCACGACGTGAACCTTGGCCGCGCAGTGTTTTGGGACATTAAGAACCGCCTGCCCCGGTCGGTGACGACTATTGAATGGGACAACTCGTTTGTGTCTGTCTACTCAAAGGACAACCCGAATCTGCTGTTTGACATGTGCGGTTTTGAGGTGCGCATTCTTCCGCGCAACCGCATCACTGCGGGCGAGATGACGACGCGCGACGGCGTGTGGAATTTGCAAAACGAGGCGACAAAGGAGCGCACGGCTCAGGCGTACTTGCGTGTGGACGACGACTCGATCGAGAAGTTCAACAACCGCATTCGCCAGGTGCTCATGGCCTCTGGATCGACGACTTTTACGAAGATTGTCAACAAATGGAACACGTCGCTGATTGGTCTGATGACCTACTTTCGCGAGGCTGTCGTCAACACGCAGGAGCTGCTCGATCTCCTCGTCAAGTGCGAGAATAAGATCCAGACGCGTGTCAAGATTGGTCTCAATTCGAAGATGCCCAGCCGTTTCCCGCCCGTCGTCTTCTACACACCCAAGGAACTCGGTGGCCTTGGAATGCTCTCGATGGGCCACGTGCTCATTCCGCAGTCGGATCTCCGGTGGTCAAAGCAGACCGACGCCGGCGTGACCCACTTTCGGTCGGGCATGTCGCACGAGGAGGACCAGCTCATTCCCAATCTTTACCGCTACATTCCGCCGTGGGAGTCTGAGTTTATCGATTCCCAGCGCGTGTGGGCAGAGTACGCACTCAAGCGACAGGAGGCGATGGCACAGAACCGCCGCCTGACGCTCGAGGACTTGCAGGACTCGTGGGACCGCGGCATTCCCCGCATCAACACGCTTTTCCAGAAGGACCGTCACACGCTTGCGTATGACAAGGGCTGGCGCGTGCGCACGGACTTTAAGCAGTACCAGGTCATGAAGCAGAACCCGTTTTGGTGGACTCACCAGCGTCACGACGGCAAGCTGTGGAACCTCAACAACTACCGTACCGACATGATCCAGGCGCTTGGTGGTGTGGAGGGCATTCTCGAGCACACGCTGTTTAAGGGCACGTATTTTCCGACATGGGAGGGTCTCTTCTGGGAGAAGGCGAGCGGCTTTGAGGAGAGCATGAAGTACAAGAAGCTCACGAATGCGCAGCGGAGCGGTCTCAACCAGATTCCCAACCGTCGGTTTACGCTCTGGTGGTCGCCCACCATCAATCGCGCAAATGTCTACGTTGGTTTCCAGGTGCAGCTTGATCTCACTGGCATTTTCATGCACGGAAAGATCCCGACGCTCAAGATCTCTCTCATCCAGATTTTCCGCGCGCATCTCTGGCAGAAGGTGCACGAGTCTGTTGTGATGGATCTCTGCCAGGTATTTGACCAGGAGCTCGATGCGCTCGAGATTGAGACGGTGCAAAAGGAGACGATCCACCCTCGCAAGTCGTACAAGATGAACTCGTCGTGTGCCGACATTCTCCTCTTTGCGGCATACAAGTGGAACGTGTCCAAACCGTCGCTCCTCGCCGACACCAAGGACACGATGGACTCCACCACGAGCCAAAAGTACTGGCTGGACGTGCAGCTCCGTTGGGGTGACTACGACAGCCACGACGTCGAGCGCTACTCTCGTGCCAAGTTCCTCGACTACACGACAGACAACATGAGCATCTACCCGTCGCCCACCGGTGTCCTCATTGCGATTGATCTTGCGTACAACCTCTACAGCGCGTACGGTAACTGGTTCCCGGGAATGAAACCACTGATTCAGCAGGCGATGGCCAAGATCATGAAGGCTAACCCTGCGCTGTATGTGCTCCGCGAGCGTGTCCGCAAGGCGCTTCAGCTGTACTCGTCCGAGCCGACTGAGCCGTATCTGTCGTCGCAGAACTACGGCGAGCTGTTTTCCAACCAGATCATTTGGTTTGTCGACGACACGAACGTGTACCGCGTGACGATCCACAAGACGTTTGAGGGTAATTTGACGACAAAGCCCATCAACGGTGCCATCTTCATCTTCAATCCGCGCACCGGGCAGCTCTTTTTGAAGATCATTCACACGTCTGTGTGGGCTGGACAGAAGCGTCTTGGTCAGCTCGCCAAGTGGAAGACTGCCGAAGAAGTCGCCGCGCTCATTCGCGGTCTGCCCGTGGAGGAGCAGCCCAAGCAGATCATTGTGACGCGCAAGGGTATGCTGGACCCCCTCGAGGTGCATCTCCTCGACTTTCCCAACATTGTCATCAAGGGAAGCGAGCTTCAGCTGCCATTCCAGGCGTGTCTCAAGATTGAGAAATTTGGCGACCTCATCCTCAAGGCGTCGGAGCCCAAGATGGTTCTGTTCAACCTCTACGACGACTGGCTCAAGACGATTTCCTCGTACACGGCGTTTAGCAGGCTCATTCTCATTTTGCGCGCACTCCACGTCAACAACGAGAAGACAAAGGTGCTTTTGAAGCCCGACAAGACGACGATCACCGAGGCGCACCACATTTGGCCCACTTTGGGTGATGAGCAGTGGATCGCCGTTGAAGTTGCGCTCAAGGATCTCATTCTCGCCGACTACGGAAAGAAGAACAACGTCAACGTGGCGTCGCTGACTCAGTCTGAGATTCGCGACGTGATTCTCGGTATGGAGATTTCGGCGCCGTCCCAGCAGCGACAGCAGATTGCCGAGATTGAAAAGCAGACGAAGGAACAGTCGCAGCTGACGGCAACGACGACAAAGACGACCAACGTACACGGTGACGAGATCATTGTCGCCACGACAACCAACTACGAGGCGCAGACGTTCTCGTCCAAGACCGAGTGGCGTGTGCGTGCCATTTCAGCGACGAACCTCCATCTCCGCACGCAGCACATTTACGTGTCGTCGGACGACATCAAGGAGACTGGGTACACTTACATTCTCCCCAAGAACTTGCTCAAGAAGTTTATCACGATTTCTGATCTTCGGACACAGATTGCCGGGTACCTGTACGGAGTGAGCCCGCCCGACAACCCACAGGTGAAGGAGATACGCGCGATTGTGCTTGTGCCGCAGCTTGGAACGCACCAGACGGTCACTCTCCCGAATCAGCTGCCGTCGCACGAATACCTCAAGGAGCTCGAGCCCCTCGGGTGGATTCACACGCAGCCCAACGAGCTTCCGCAGTTGTCGCCCCAGGACGTGACGACGCATGCGAAGATTATGGCGGATAATACTCCGTGGGACATTGAAAAGACGATTGTCATGACGTGCAGTTTTACGCCGGGATCATGCTCGCTGACGTCGTACCGCCTCACACCCTCGGGATACGAGTGGGGAAGGAACAACAAGGACAGCGGCAACAACCCCCACGGATATCTCCCGTCGCACTACGAGCGGGTGCAGATGGTTCTATCGGATCGGTTCCTCGGCTTCTTCATGGTCCCCGCGGACGGGCTGTGGAACTATAATTTCCTTGGTCACCGCCACCAGATGAATATGCGCTACGACCTACAGCTGGCCTATCCTAAGGAATTTTACCACGAGATTCACCGTCCGTCGCACTTTCTCAAGTTTACGGACATTGAGGAGGAAGGATACAGCAACGGCGCCGACCACGAGGATGCCTTTGCATAGAGGGTGTTGTATCGCGTCTCATGCGCACTCCCCTTTACATTTCTTTGCTGCGCGTTGCGTGTCTGGACGTTACTCTGCTGTGCGTTTTATGAAAAACAACGGTTGCCTTATGCTCTCCAGAAGTGAATGTCAATGTGAGTTGGGTGGATGAGGGCTTTATCTCTGATAGAAACGTCGCCGCTTCTTGGCAACCACGTGGAGATCAATCCGGATCTCGTTGTGTACACTAGATCTACAGCGAGAATGGGATGTTTTCGGACGAGAGCGAGACGTATGTAAGTGCTGTTGCCAGATGGAGTTGAGAGAGGCTGCCCTTGCAAGCGAGAAGTGGCGCACACAATGTATCCACCGGTGTTGATTTTACTGTCGTCTCTGTTGTCATGCGATCACAGTCCTCCTCATTTTGTATGCATTTGTATGGACAGACAGACTGTTGATCAAAAATGGCATGCCAATGGCAACAATGTGCACTTGGTGTTTGTGGTCTGTCGTGCGCATGCTCAATCGCCCCCGCATTAAGAGGTTGTCGGTTACAATGGGTGCAAAATCAGTTGTGTGGTGTTGTCTATTCTTCGATTCGATGGCACTGAGCTGCAGAATGTCTCAGTGATTGTGAAACAAGGTGTCTAGTATGTGCGATGTCTTTGTGACCACCATTGTTAGTGGAGAACTGCATGGACTATTGCATATGCATCATTAGTAGGTATTAACCAACAAAGGGCACAAATCTGGTCAGTTTTATCCAACGCAGCCCTGAAGCAGTACCTCAGTCACAGTTTGGAGAGTTCACGGGTCTGACTGAATCCGCCCAGGCGACGCGGCAGTCTGCGTCAGTTTGATGATGCTGCCGACGACAGACATCTCCTTTTGGATTTAGGCTGTGCCTCAGTCTGCTTATTAATAATTGGTTGACGTTGGAAACGTGTCAGTCCGGCCATCCGCAAGTGAGAGCAATTGAAGCAAGTGAGTGGGTTGATCAGTGTCAGTGTGATGAAATGTGGGAGGGGAGCCTGATTGCTGTCAGCAAGGGTACTGAACCCTTGGCTGTCAGTAAACAGTAGGGCCAGTTTGATTGGCAGTGTGCGATGAAATGTGGTCTGTTTCTGAGGGGGCATTGAGTTACCTGGTCGACAGAGTGTCAGATCTCGCATTCATTAAAACGGTCACGTGGTCAAAGGAAACCTGATTCCGTTTACGGTGGCCGCATTCATTTGAATAGAAATGCCCCGAATCAATAGTCCCGGTGTGTGAGATGTGGATGCCTTTGTCACGCACGAGGTGTCGGGCATTCAAATATCCCTATATTAAAACTTTTTTAAGTTTTAATAAACATTAGAATTAATAGATTATTAATACATAAGGCAAACAAAGTAATAAAAGAAAATGTTTTTTATACATTCGTATTGACGCGTGTGTTTTTTTTGTGCCGCAGAAACGATCTTTCGCTCACAGGCAATATAAAATAAAATTATTATTATTTATTTTATTTTTTGCCTTTAGTATTGCTCGTGTGTTGAGAAACGATCTTTCGCTCACTGGCAATATAAAATATTAGAAAGAAAAAAATTATTTATTTCTTTCTTTCTAATAATTTTATTTTCGCACCGCGTTCCGGTGTCCCCGACACGCGCCACTCCAAACAACACCACACACACGGCACACGCACACACACACGCACTGAGAGACAGAAAGAAAATCGAACGCTTGTGGCAACCCCAAAAATTTCACGCACACACAACGCACACACACACACGTACACACACACAAACGACACACACCACCGCACAAAATGCAGGCACTGCATGTGGCGTGAGTATACAATGCATTGACTTCCATTTGTGCAACACCTGCTTCCACACATTGACAAGTCCGTGTCAAATATTGCTCCCGTGTCGCTGCCGGTGCCCCAACCCCGGCATGGTTGCAAGAGAAACCGCACGCAGCCCCTTCTCTCTCCTTTTCGCAGCTTTTCTTCGCGAAACACTCGGCCGATTCTTGCAGCACAAAGGAGCAAATCACCGTGTGGCGGGCTGCATCTCTTTCACCACTCCCTTTTTTTAGTTTGCCATTCTTCCCAAGTGTCGTTCCGTTGTGCGCGCGAGGAGTCCCCATTTAGTATTATCTGCATGCTACTCGTTTGGTTTCGAGTCGGGCAACTTATCTGGCGACTGAATAGGTGAAAGCCCTTGGCCATCCGTTCCCGTAGTCGAACCATACACGCCGACCACTAAACGACGGAGGGGAAATCGTCGACACGATTACACTCCGGTGAGAGTTGTCTCACTTTTGCGGACAAGCAACAATATTGCGCCCTCCTCTTCCATTCTTTGCACGCTCTCTTCGCCGTGTTGGAAGTGGGGTTTTGGTTGGCTCCAATGACCCTGTGCGGATTCGCAACTTGACCGCCCAGCTGTCACAGCGCGTGCAAATATTCTCACGGCATCCCCGCTTTTCTTTTATCACCCTCGCTTTTGTTCTCGGCCTCGTGCGCGTCCCCTCTATTTTCGCGCTGTTTCATCCCGGCATCGCCCTCCGTCCCTGCTTACTCGCCTCGGCAAATATCGCTCTCTTTAGTTCTGTTTCGGAGGGGATCGAACGCAAAACGCGAACCATTCTGGTCGATTCCCCATTATCATGGTAGATGAGGGTGGTGGTGGCTCAGCGTCTGCGGCGTGTGACTGCCAACGACGAGCGGATGTGGATACTGCAATGGGACCCACACTCGAGCATGCCGCGGATTGCAGAAGAGAAGCGTCTGAGGTTGTTTCCTCGGCGAAAGCAGTCGCGTCTATCGAGGATGCACCAACATTAGACGATACAATGGACCCGGTGCGTGACGCGGCATTAGCCGAAGAAACAAAGCCACCCACGACAACAACTTCAACAACCACAACAACAACGACCACAACAACAACAACAACAACAGCAGGGATGCACTCAGCAAAGCATGCGAGGGATGATGAAGACTCGGAGCGCGATATCGCCGCACCGCCCGCGAAGAAGCGCGCAACCGACATGGACTCTTTGACGACGCACACAGCAGATCCTCCCGCTGCGCCTGTGACCAATACTGCTACTGATACACGCCTCATTCGTTCCGAATCCGAAAATCCAACTGACACACGAAACGAAGACAGTGCCGCGTCTGTCGAGAGCAGCGCCGCTCTGGTCGATGGCGCTGGTGATGTTAATAGTGGCATCGAGGGGCAGTCCTCTCTTTCCGCCGGCGCCGATAATAAGAATATTTCTGGCGTTGCAGCGTCGGACGCCCGAGATCTCCCAGCCCTGCCCCTGAGCGCGCAGCTACTGCAGTCATACCAGGGTGGAGGACGGGCAAAAGTAACGCAACAAGAGTTGATCCGATTTATGAGCCAACTGTCGCTGAATATGCGCGTGCAACGATTCGCAACAAATGAGGTGGTGTTTTCAGTCGGGGATGCGTCGTCGGCAATGTACTTTGTGCGGTCGGGAAGTGTGAGCCTGTTTGCTGTCGATGGAAAAACACTGCTGGACACCATGTCACCCGGAAGCTTTTTCGGTGAGTGAGTTACTGTGTGTGTATGTGTGTGTGTGCTTCTGACATGTGTCAAACGACTTTCTCGTCCGAGTGTAAGTAACCCTCGTCAATGCCTTTTGTTGCTCTCTCTCGCTGTATCTCTGTCTGCTTGTTTGGGGTCGATGAGATTTTTAGTGCTGAAAGTCGTCTGCTCTGTTTCTCTCTCTCTCGTGGCGTTGTGGAGTCCATAGGCACAGCGCCTATGACACTGACTTGCAACCTAATTCTCTCGTTCTCTTCTGTTAGAGTCAGCCTTTTGAGTACTGAAAATTTCTAATCTGTTGTAGAGCCGGAGTAGTTTTTCGCACCCTTTTTTTGTTGTTGTTGCATATATTCATCTTGAAATGCTTTTCCAATACCCATCCATATTTGTTGATGCGTTCGCTGTTCACAGGTGAGGTCGGTCTTCTATTTGGCATTCCTCGCGTCTGTAGCGTGCGAGCGACAAAGGAATGTGAACTGTTTGTGCTGCACCGCGACGACTTTTTCTTGACCTTGCTGGAGTTTCCACAGGTCGCCGGACACATTCAGACGCTGGGTAATGAGCGCCTCAAACTGCGCGAGCGGTTTAAATCGCTCGCCTTTCTTAGCATAGAGGACAGCAGCGGGGGAGGGGCGCATGCCAAGGATGTCAAAGAGTCGACGACGGGTGGTAACCACGCGGTGACCGCCGATGGTGCGGATAAGCCGGACGCAATGGCGGCGGCGGCTTCGCGGACAGACTTTCTGAGCTCGACATTCCTTCGCGAGCTGATTCTGGCGACGGTTGCAAACACGCCCAACCGAATAGAGTCGTTTGACAACATTTGCACGCGGATCGCAGGGGTGTTTCCCGAGATACACCAACAGCACGACTGGCAGGTGCACGTGCGGAGTGCTCTGCGATCAAATGACTGTTTTGTGCGCTCTGGGGATCTGTGGACGACGATCGTCCTTCACACAAAGGGACTTTTTGCGGATGCATCCATGTCGTCGATGGGAGGTCACTCTCGATGGCCCCCAGTTATGCTGATGCCGGCGTCGCAGTCGCAGTCGCAGTCGCAGTCGCAGGCACAACTGGTCGCTTCTCGGCTAGTCGTCGCGTCGGATGCGGGAGATACGCACGAGAAGTCAAAGCGCATTACCAATGCTACTGTTGCGTCTGCCGCTGCTAAAGCATCTAAGGTGGGTCGACGCGGAACGGGCGTCAAGATTCTGCCCGCTCCCACTGCTAATGCAGGCGTGGTTTCAAGTGGAGGTGGTGTTGGGGCGATGGGTGGATCGTCACAAAGTATGCAGGGTGCACAGTTGTCGCCGCATCAACAGCCACAGCAAAATACTCCCTCGAATGTGTCACCGGCGCCACAGCAAACACAGCAGCAGCAACAACAACAACAGCAGTCGCAACAACACCAGCTGCAGCAACACCACCAACATCAACAGCAACAGCTCCAGCAACACCATCAGCACCAGCAGCTCCAACAACAGCAACAACAACAGCAGCAGCACTTGCACCAGCAGCAGCATCAACAGCAACAACAGCAGCAACAGCATTATGTGCATAGCCAACAACAGCAACAACAGCAACAACAGCAACACTTGCAACTGGTTCAACAACAAGCTCCGTTGCATCCACACGGGCAGTATGTTGGGCAGACCCTGTCTCACACACAAGGGCATGCTCTTCCGACCCATCCGTCACATCTGTCGGTACGCGTTCCAGTGCAAGGCGATGTACAGCAACAGCATCAACAACATATCCAGCAACAACAATACGCGCCACACATCCACGGGCCTAGCATTGCCCAGCAACAGCAGCAACAACAGCAGCAGCAGTTATTGCCACAACAGGCGATATCCCCACACCACCCGCTCGCCATGTCGCCGTGGAGCATGCATGCACCCGTCCTGTCCGGTGTCCTTCCCCCGCAACAAACACCGCAGCCACCGCCGCCGCAGATGGCCATGCTGCAACAACAAGCACCCATGGCAATGCACTCTGCCCACGATGCGCCCATGTGGCCTGCAAGACCAGCCGTCCCTGGGAGTGCGATGACGATGGCGTATCCCCACGCCGACTATCGAATGCAGCAGCACACAATGGAGCGCCCACCGTTGCATTTTGGACCATCGACACCGCTGCCTCTGTCGCATTCTCAACTCCAACAACACCAGCAGCAACTCCCACTCCAACACCCGCCACACACCCTTGCACATCATCACCCACAGCACCAACAGCAGCAGTCGCAGCATGAGCACATGGCGCCCATCATGTTTGACGGTGGACCACAAATGCATCCGGGAATGCACACGGCCATTGTGGGACCGTTGCCACCGCAAATGCAGTCACACACCACACTTCCACCTCCCCCTCAGCCTCCGTCGACCCAGAGCAACGAGCCTCAGATGCGCGAGGTGTCGTATTCTGTTGCAAGAATTCTGGCGGAGCTATCGAGCGGCGGGAGCAGGCAGCCCGAGTTCAAGATCCTCCTCGTTGAAGACAACATCATTGCACAACGAGCGGCCGGGAAGATCATTCGGGATAGTGGATTTGCTTATGATTTGGCGGCGAATGGAAAAGAAGCGCTGGAGAAGATGGAGACAAATAACTACGGGCTCGTTCTGATGGACTGCCAGATGCCCACCATGGACGGCTATACGGCGACAAAGTGAGTTGCGCTTTGTGTGTGTGTGTGTGTGTGTGTGCTGTTTTTAATTGCGCTACTTCATTGTGCTCGTATGTACTGCGTGACTGCTGTTACCGCAAGTTATTACTGACATGTGAATCAATGCGACATCGCCAATCGTCTTTGTTTGGGTGTGTGGAAGTCCGTGGGTACAGCGCCTAAGCCAATGGTTTGAATCCTACATCTCTCTCTTGTTGTGGAGTCCATGGGCACAGCGCCTAAGACACTGACTTGAATCGTACATCTTTGTTTGGGTGTGCATTTTATTTTGTAGATACATTCGCTACTATGAGGGGTCTACTGGTGGCCACACGCCCGTCGTTGCACTGACGGCGTTCGCTGGCCCTGATGTGAAGAGCAATTGCCTCGCATCCGGGATGGATGATTACATGGTGAAGCCGATGAGCAAGGTTGCGCTCAAAGACGTCGTTAGTCGCTGGGCTCGCCTGCGTATGTGATGACATTCTGGCCGTTCTCTTGCCTATGTGTGTGTGTGTGCTGCGTTGCTGTGTGTTTTGATCCCAGCAGAGTTTGTGTGCGTGTGGGTTGCGTTACTGTGTGTTTTAATCCCACCATGACAATGTGTGTGCGCGTGCGTTTGCGTTTGCGTTTGCGTCTGCGTCTGCGGTCTGCGGTCTGCGTTTGCGTGTGCATGTGTGCGTGTGTGCGTGCGAGTGTCGTGTGTTGTGTGTCGTGTGTCGTGTGTGATCCGACCCTGCCATCTACATACACTGGGTGGTCAGAGCATGTCCCATTTGCAAGGCGTCCAATCGTATTGCAACGCACCGACCAATCAGACAAGAGAGACTTCCCCATAGTGAAATCCCATAGCCAAGCATCCGAGGGTCTGATTTGAAAATCCAACGGAATTGTTGCTGTAAATTGGCAATTTTATGCAGATTAATTTGACAGGGCGCGTGGTGGCTGACAATCACACACACACACACACACACACACACACACACACACACACACACACACACACACACACACACACACACACACAC
>CALSCR010000142.1:0-13437 GCA_943704495.1 Pigoraptor chileana
TGTGTGTGTGTGTGTGTGTGTGTGTGTGTGTGTGTGTGTGTGTGTGTGTGTGTGTGTGTGTGTGTGTGTGTTATGTGTGCATGTGTGTGCCGACTCCTATATGAAATGCAGCTGCCGCACTTTAGGGAACACTGGCCTTTCATCTTCTGCTGTCAACTGATGTGATCTCTGTATTCTCGTGTTTGTGTGTGTGCGTGCGTGTGTGTGTGCGTGTGTGTGTGTGTGTGTGTGCAGCTCCCGACGAGCTGAGTCACCTCAAGAGCGACGGCAAGTTCGCCAAGCTTCCCGATGTTTATGGAATATGGGGCATCCTTCGCGTTGGAGAGGGTGAGAATTCAATGCTCGGGCATGTGAATGTTGGCGGAATGCGTGTGTGTGTGTGTGTGTGCGTGTGTTGCGCCAACGCCCAACTTATCTGGTGCAGTTTGTTCATCTGGAGTGGATGGCTAATTCACAATTTCGGTCCGAATTTTAAAACACATACGGTTTCCAACAACAACAACTATTACTACGACTACAACAACATCAGAGGTCTATGTGCCCACGATCAACGAGTGCACTTCCGTCGGCAAGATCAACACGTTTGAGATTCTGTGCGCCCGTCAGACCGAGTTTGTTCCCGTGCGGACGTCTGTCAATGTCTACGGGACTCGCGTGGGCCGTGGCGAGGAAGAAGAGCACCTCAAGCTGTACTCTCTCCGCAAGCTTGTCAACTCTGGATCGTTTTATTTTGCTGACGGATATGACCTCAGTCTCAGTGCACAGCGACAGGGTGAGCAGTCTGACACGCGCTTCATGTGGAACAGATATCTTCAGACGGATTTCGTGCGACACAATGTTGAACCGACGCCGTGGGTACTGCCTGTCATGCGCGGATCGATCGAGTTGCGGACGGTGTATGCAGGCCACAAGCAGGCCAAAGCCGCACTCATTTCGCGCCTCAGCTGCGAGCGTGCGGGTCGCCGATTCATCACTCGGGGCGTCGACGACGACGGGAATGTGGCGAATTTTGTGGAAACGGAGCAGGCGTTGAGTGTGGACGATATTGTTGCATCGTTTGTGCAGTCCCGTGGAAGCGTCCCTGTCTTTTGGGAGCAGCCCGGCGTTCAAGTAGGGCAGCACAAGGTGAAGCTCGCTCGCGGGTTTGACGCCACCGTCCCTGCCTTCCGCCGTCACATTGACCACCAGACAAAAGTGTACGGTCCCATGATGATCGTGAACCTCCTTGGCCACAAGGAAGGGGAGAAGATGCTGTCTGATGAGTTTGAGAGTCACGTGCGCCTTGTGAAGACGGAGGGCGTGCGCGTGGACATAGTGTCGTTTGACTTTCACGCGCAGTGCAAAAACGGACGCATGGACTCGCTCAACAGCCTGCTGTGGTCGGGGGTCGAGGGTCACGTGTCGCAGCACGGGTACTTTGTGAAGGACGGCACTGCGGTCAAGCAGCGGCAGACGGGCATTCTCAGAACAAACTGCCTCGACTGCCTCGACCGCACTAACGTCGTCCAGACATACTTTGGTGAGTGTGGCTGTTTTTTCTTCTTTTTGTTTTGTATTGCTTATTATATATATGTATATGTACGGTGTGGATGCATATTGGGACACCATTGCAAGGATATGCGATTTTGTATGTAGTATGTGATGAGTGGACCTGTGTGCATGTGCATGGGTGCATGGATGCGTGGGAGCGTGTACACTCAGAATGGTCTGCACGTGCCATGATGTGCTGCTGTTGGAATCCACGGGACACTTGCATCGCTGCTTTTCCGTGTTTTCCTCACAAGCAAAAGAGCTGACATGAAGCCGCTGTTACATTCTCTGGTTACTGTTACTACAGGCCTCAAACTGCTCGAGCCCCAACTGCGCATACTCTTTGGAGAGAATGCGGCGCAGTTTTACAGCCGTTTTGACGAGGCGTTGAAGGTGATGTGGGTGAAGAACGGCGACATGCTCAGTCAGCTGTATGCGGGGACGTCCGCGCTCAAGTCGGATCTCATGCGCACCGGCAAGCGCACGACGACGGGCATTATGATGGACGCCGCAAAGACGGTGTCGCGGACCATCCAGAACAACTTTATGGACAGTTCGCAACAGGAAGCAATCGACGTGTTTTTGGGTATGCGCATTGACGCCTCCGTTGCCGACGCATTGCAAACGGAGGGCGCGGGGCTCGATCCCATGCACAAGCGTATTGCAGAGGTGCTTGCCGAGAGGGAGGCCGAGTTCACGCAGTGGAGCACGGCGACAGTGCTTGTGGGCACGTGGAACGTCAACGGCGGGAAGCGCGCCGACGCCGACTCTCTCGTGCCGTGGCTTGCCCAAAAGACGGAGGACGGGCGACTTCCCGATATATTCGCGATTGGGTTCCAGGAAATAGTCGATCTTACTGCGGGGAACATTGTCGCCGCCGACGCCGCAAACCGCGCCAGCTGGGAGAAGGCCATTCGCAGCGCACTGACGGAGACCGGGGAGCCGTACTCGCCGGTTGTCTCTGAGCAGCTTGTTGGGGTGTGTCTGTTTGTGTTTGCGCGGTCCGAGCTTCTTCATCTGGTGCGCGATGTGGTCATTGACAAGCAGAAGACGGGGATGAAGGGCTATGCCGGGAACAAGGGCGGTGTTGCGATTCGGTTCAAGTTGCAGAGCTCGACGATCTGCTTTGTGTGCGCACACCTCGCGGCGGGGCAAGGAAACATCACGGAACGCAACGAAAACTACCACCAAATCACCCGCCAGGTCTCGTTTGGCAAGGGGCGGACCATTGGCACGCACGATTATGTCTTCTGGCTGGGCGATTTCAACTACCGCGTGGACCTCCCCGGCGACGACGTCCGCAAGCTGTGCGAGGCGAAGGAGCTCACTGCAATGCTCAATGCAGACCAACTGCGCACGCAGATGCAGGCGGGGAAGGTGTTTGAGGGGTTTGAGGAGGCGCCGATTGACTTTCTCCCCACGTACAAGTACGACATATTCACCGAGGTATACGACACGAGCGAGAAGGAGCGCACGCCGGCATGGTGCGACCGCGTGTTGTGGAAGGGACCTGCCGCCATGATCAAGTACTCGCGCACAGAGCTCATGTCCTCAGACCACCGGCCCGTCAGCGCGTTTTTCCAGATCGCCGTCCGCACTTGCGATGAGGAGCGACGCCGGGCAATACGTCTCGAAGCAATGAGAGCGTTGGGTGGATTGGACCACACTGTGTGCGCGCGACCGATCGATCCTCGCGTGACCCGCGCCGACATTGTGCATCTGTTTGAAGGGTTTGGTCCCGTTGTTGCGCTGCGACGAGTTGCAGACACGACGTACGTGTCGTTTGCGTCTGCGGACGCTGCACAGGCGGCCTGTAGTCTCTCCGGAATGATTATTGGGGACAAGCCCATGCAGGTCACTGTGCGACAGCCCGCGGCCGCAGAACAGGCGACACGCGACGAAGGGTTGAGCGCACTGATCATGTTTGACGACGAGGATGAGAGCAATCTGTACGACGGCGACGGAGACGAAAACGGCATTCCGTCATCGGCGTCGCCAAACACCGACCGCCCGCCCTCGATTATATTCGACGAGGCGTCTGGGGTCCCTGCGCACGCACACCGTCTGTCGTGGGGTGGCGTTGATTTGAGTGCGCTCGAACAGCGGCCGTCAACTAGCAGCGTTACGAGCGTTGGCAGCACAACATCCAATTCGTCTGCGCCCCAGCGCCCGCCACCGCCGGGCCAGTCACGTGACTCGTCGGGAAGCACGGGCAGTGCGCCGCCGAAACGCCCTCCCCCGCCCTCAGCTGCGTCATCAGCTGCGTCATCAACTGGGCAGTCGTCACAGCAGGCACCGCCGTCATCACCGCGTGGTCCCTCTCGACCGCCTCCGCCGTCGACGCAGCTGTCAGGCGGATCGGCGTCGTCGTCTGCATCCGGGCGGGTGTCGCCAAGTCCCAGCCCCCGCATGGCCGAATCGGGCTCTGTGATGCCCCCGCGACCCCGTCCGCCCTCTTTTGTGCCTCCGAGTGCCGCGGCGCAGGCAGAGGCTGCCATAAAAGGAAATGCCATGCCGATTATTCCGCAGCGTCCGGGGGGTCGGGGGTCCAAGACGGACCTCCTGATTGACCTCGACCATTTTGGGGGCACCGGAGGAGCGCCACCCGCCCAGCCTGCGCCCCTTCCGACATCTGTGACACCTGCACACACCACAAGCACCACCACAAGCACCCCCGCAACAGCACCGGCGTCCGTCGCAGGTCCACCGAGGCCCGCGCCCATTGCGAGTAATGCAGCGGCCACACCAATCCCCGTCCTCGCACCGCCTCGCCCAGGGCCGAGCCGTCCTGCAGCACAGGTTTCACAAGCGACAACGGCGCCCGTACTTGGACAAGTCCCGGCGCCATACACACCACGCCCCGCTGCCCCGGCTGTGACACCGGCTGCAGTGGCAGTTGTGCCGAGTGCGTTTTCAAGCGGGTTTGGCGTCCCAATGACGTCAGCGCCCGCGCCAGCACCAGTGGGCGCCACTGCGGATTTCCGCGCGATGACCGCCCCTGTTGTGCCTGCGACAGCCTCTCTGCCATTGGCACAAGCACCGCCGCAACCGCAGCAACAGCGCGTGGTGTCCCAATCGTTCAATCCCTTTGATGACATGGATGATTTCGGAAAGGCGCAGATCGTACCTCCGCCTAAGCCGGCGCCTGCGTCCTTTGTGTCGCCGTTTGACGACGATTTTGTGCCGCGCAAGTGACACGAGTGACCACCGACACTCCGGCTTTGTTGCCGACGCACACGTAATGTGCAGGTGGATGCGAATGTGGGATAAATGTGGGGGGTGAGAACATATCGCCTCCTATTATTTTTGCATCGCGTCTCTTTTCGTTTTTGTCTTTGTCTTTGTCTTTGTGTTTGTGGTTGCGTATAATTTGGATTCAGGTTGTCTGATTGCATTCCATTCCGCTTTTTGTTGTTGTTGTTGTATGCCGGCAGTGCTTTCTCTGATTTGTTTTAGTGGAGTCCATGGGCACAGTGCCTAAGTCGCTGACTTCAACTCTGATTTGTTTTTGTGAACTGTTTTTGTATGCGTTCGCCATTTCGCCTCTTTATTGACTTTCTTATCTGCCAACTTTCTTCTTCTCGTTTGTTCTGTCGTCTCGCGCGTCGTGTCGTGTGCATGCATGCCGTCGCCCATCGCGCAATTGCCATTTTCGCCCATTGCTAAAGCGTCAGCCGTGTACTTGTCACACACCGATGTTAACGCCTTCAACAAATATGGACGCCATAATTCGGTGTCTCTTTTGGCAATCGAGGAAACCATAGATATTGATTAGCTACACACTTAAACGCACAATTTCTACCTGCAAAAGTATGTGCAAGTGCGTGTGTGTATTATGAACATCCGCAAACTATCACGAGGAAAACACACGAACTGCATCGCGTATGGGCGCCCTGCATACGGGACAGCTCTTCTTATCCGCCTTGAGCATACGTCCGCAGGGAGTGCACGCACACATGTGTCCGCATCCGTACAACAGCGTGTCGGACGGCTGCTCCAAGCACACGACGCACGTCGACGACAGCGGGAGTGCGGATCCCCCGCGTTGCCGATGGAACGCCGAGGGACTCGCGCCCCCTCCGATCGCAGTCGACTCTGTCGTCGTCAATTTAGCACGTGACATTGCCGCCGCCACTTCCTGTCGCACAAACATGTGCGTGTCCAACTGGAGATCGACGCTGACGGCCATCACGCGACGCAGTTCGGCAACTTGCTCCTGCAGCCGCTCAACGCTGTTCCGGAGAGACATAATCACGTGCTCGTTGTCGGCTGACGATACATCCACGTGACTGCCTCCTGCGTGCGATGCGCGCCTGATGCCCGTTACGTTCCGCAGGTGAGCACCCGCCGACGTGTCACGTGACAGTACCCCCGCCCTGCTCTCCCACCGCCGCAAACTGGCGGCGAATCCATACTCGTTCTCCGCACCGGCCGCATAACCAGCCGCGTAGAAACCGCCAGCGTCACCAGCGGCGGCGACGTCAATCGGACGCACGCTTTCGCTATCCCTGTGCTCCGCGAGACCGTGAACAAACGGATCAATGCCGACGCCGACGCCGACGTTGGCAGGGACTGAAGCAGCATCACTTGAGCTGTAGTATCTGTCCATCATTGTCGCCCACGCCGCCGCTCCCTGGCCACCGCGGAGGGCCAGCCTCACACGCTGCAGGCGGCGCGCCAAGTGAGCCTCAAGGGACTGCCGGAATCCGCCCGTCAGTGCGGCAGACACGCGGCGCCAACTTGCAAGAATACGCACCTCTCCCTCCACTTGCTCCGTCACGGACACTGTCATACGAACCGTTGAATCATCGCCGCCCTGTCGCGGGTGCCGCAGGGCATCGTGGCCTGCATGTGGTGCTTGTGATTGTGTGTGCTGCGGTGGAACGCGCTGTTGTTGCGGGACATGAGCGGTCCCCTGGCGTTGCGGCTCATTGCGTCGTCCCGCATGGTGCACGTGACGGTAGTGTGGATCCGTCTGAAATCGCTCTGCGGCTCTCACAATGTTACGCTCCATCTGCCTCGACAACAGCGAATCTGTGAGTATTGTTTGCACAAGCGCCCGTCCAGCAAGTTCTCGCAGCTCCGGAGGAAGCGTGCGCTCGGCGTCATCCCGATCTCCATTCGACGTGCGCGAATTGCTCCTTGAGAGATGCATCGGTGAATATCGCACTTGGCGGCGGCGAGATACCTCGGCGACGAGTCCGTGTGACTGCCTCCTGCCTATCGACGACGATGACCCTGCCCCCGCGCCCCGCGAGAGGAACGATTCAAGAAGGCGACGCTTTCTGAGATCCGACGCAGCTTTTCCGTCGCGCACACTCTCCAGCTCCAGATTAAGCTCCCTGTGGGCATGATCATTTCAGAGTTGGTGACAGAAAGAAAGCGCAAATGCACTGCCATTAGCAACACGTGGGGCTGCGCGGGTACGCCGGACAGTTGGCATTGCTGGACACGTACCTCTTACAGTTCTCCTCAAGCAAAGTAACAGCTCCGATGAGAGCACTCATACGGGCATCCGATCCCGATGGCGACTCATCCAATTCCATTGGTGAGGCCATGGCGAACACTATGCCGTTTCAGTTGTTGTTGATAATTTTTCGAATGTGTGTTTTGTGTGGTGAGAGGATTCAGTCGTTGCCATGCAATTATATATCAGATAGGGAGTGCAGCACGACACGACAGCAACATGCGCTGTCAAAGGATGAACATCCTTCACACTAAAGCAGTAAACAACATAAACTTATTCTGAACTCGTTGTGTGCACATTTCATGGAAACGGCACTGCTATACAACACACACGGTTTGCAAAGGGGCGTTTTCCATCGCGTCATCCAAACGCTAAATTTCGCCGGGCTCATCGTGAAGGGAGTAATGAATGAGATTCATATCACGGAGAGCCCAATCCGCTCCACTTGGCCGCGTCATGTGTGGGATGGCTTTTTTGTACTTTTTTCCTGGAAAGAGAATGCTGAAAACAGTCACCGCGTGCAAATCGGTTTGGTTTTTGGTTGTTTCTCTGTGGTGATGCCCCACCACTGCCACGCATCTTTCCCGCCATTTTTGTGTAGGCAAGCTCTTTACAACTGCGACTGCTGCTCCCACATTCAAGGCCGTGACGCATTCAAATGACAGTTCAATCAAGCACCTTTACTTCAAACTATTGTTTTTCTCCGTGGCCAACTTACCCCCAGCCCATAGACTAAGGCCGACTTTTGCGGTCTAACTTACTGATATGTGATTGAAGCGGCCAAAGGAGTCGGTTTGTTTTATACCCCATTTTCACTTTCGCCACGCGCATAACGGATAATAGTGTTTCATTTTTAATGTAAAATTATAACTGAAGCCGCTTTTTGCGGGTCTCGTGTTTAGTTGTGATAGAGTAACACACGCATCACTACCAGTTTTGATGCAGCATGCATACATACTCTTCACAAACACACACATAATAACTGGTGGCGCTGGCATACGCGAACACGCTCACACCGAAGCACAACTGATCTGAACAAACTGACCGATTGAAAACATACAACACTCTTGCCAACTTGGCAGTCTCGCATACAAAAACAACAAGCAATAGCTGTTCAACAAAATCCCAGAAACCTATAGTGAGCCATTGTTGATTCCGTCGTTGCATTCTTTCGTAGTGTGATTTTGCCATCCAATTGTTGATGGGACTTCTTCCGCGTACAATATAAATGGACTGACTTTGCGACTCACAACGGTAACCCTCACTCTATCCAATTACCATTTTGAGTCGACATTCCTGCGTCGCCCAGCTTCCGCCTCAGCTTAACAGATGTACAAAACCGTCCTTTGTCACAATCATCGGCCTCAATAGTCTATGCAAAGCTGCATCGCAGGAAGTGGACAGGCAGCGCAGTTTGGGCATCACAAAATAGATGACTTCTTGATAGAGCGTGGACCCTAATGAGCGCTGCAATTCTTCGGGGCGATGCACTTCGTTGCATCCCACATTCCATCAGCAGTCGCCGGTGACATCATCATCATGGACCTCCATCAGGCGCTGCGCAGCATTGCGAACGGCGTGTCAGACTACATTGACACATTTCTCGGCGGTCCACAACATGCGATTAAGGTGGTTGACTGCGGCAGCGTTGCTTATTGGGACGCTGTGCCCTTGCAGTCGGGGATTCTCCTTCCTTATGCACTCGCGTTTGCGTCTGTGCTCATATTTGCCATCTTTGCCGTTCCTACGATTGATCGCGCGTGGGTCGGCATCCGCGTGTTCTTTCGGCGACGGAATATGCAAGAGGGTGGCGTGGCCATCAAATGCGCCATGTTTGGCGTTGTGTTCGCGGTGTGTGCCCACGCCTTCACCGAGTCTGTCAGGTATTTTGCGGTTGAGATCCCGAATGTGATTGGATTTAGTCTTCCATACTACGAGTTGGGTCCGTGTGCCGTCGATCCATTCCCCATGGGCTGCTTCCAAAATGACTACGCATCACTGCTCAGAACGCCGAAACCACAGAGAAATCACGCCTTCACATCCTCGTGCGCCAGCCTTCTCTTTTGGCACCAGGGACTGTTAACAACAGATGGCGCCCAACTCGTCGCCCAGATGCACCATTTCTTTGCAATAGCGTCTGCAGTACTTCTAATCGCACGCCTTGCCGGCAGTTCAATGATTTCCCTTTCCGAGTTGGCAACGGGCTGCGGACGGTACATTCCATCGAGGCCCAGCAGTGGCAGGGGCGACACGCGCAGCGCTTCGCTCGCAACGACACTGTGGGATGCACCCGAATTCACCGCAAATGCGGACGTTCCTGGAATGCTCTGGTCGTCGGTCCTGCTGAAGCGTGCAATTCGGCGGGGACGATGGGACGAGCGTGTTCGCGCGGTGCTTTCTGAGATCGCAATCCCGCTTGTGCGCATGTCGTCACTCGTGTTCCTGAGCTGTTTCGGGGTGTCGCACATGTCCGGACTTGGGATAATTCTGTCGCTGACTCCATGGTGCTTTGAGATTTGTTCCATGGCGGTGTCAGCTGTCATTGCATGGATGCCGGAGATCGCCGCCCTGGCCATGCCCGCGGCTCCCTTCCTCTCGCTGCTGATCTTTGCGCGGGCTGCTGAGGTGTCACCCGTCGCCCTCTTCATGCTCCGCGATCTCCCCTCGACCTTTCCTCTTGTTGGCGAACTTCTTGGTCCCATCCACATTTCCCGCTTCTTTTTTGTGCTCGTTGCACTCAATGCCAGCCTGCTTGTCGGTGTGCTCTGGCCGAATGCATCACGTTCACCGCACGACAGACAACCAGGCGACACCGTTCTCGGACGCTTTCTGCGCTCGTGTGAGATTTTCGGCCCGCTGTTCTTCACGGCGACCTTCATGTGGATCCGAAGCACGCGCAAGCACAGGGATCCGCCCACATACGAGGCCGTTGCATCGATTGGGACGGTGTTTGTGAACTTTTGGGGCTGTGCGTGGCTCATCCTCACCTCCGCCGCAGTCGGCATGCGGTTCTTCACCGGCAGAACCGCCGCGCCGACACTTGTCGATGCGATGGAGGTTGAAGACGAGAGCGATGGCATCATTCAGTTTTCCCGAGGAATGTTTGATGCGTCAATTGACGGTGTGTCCGTCACTCCCGCCCTTGCAGGAGACAACCCACAGTACCGCCTGCGAACATCGCACGCGCGCATCATCAACAGGGAAGACGCTGGCAGTAACCCAGCGACCGTGCAAAGTGATGATGACCTGCCACTTAGTACTGCACCATCGTCGGAGAGAAGGCCAAGGACTCATGGAGACAGAGACACCGCAGACACCGCAGACACTGCTCACGAGTCCCATGAGACCGTTCGCTCGGATGAATCGGCTGTTGCGGATCGACACCAGCGACAGGGAAGTGCCGGACCACGCCCACGCTCGTCGGTGCACGACGCTGCACCCGCACGAGCAGGGGAATCACGTGACATGGCTGAGAAGGATCCGCTGGCAACAAGAGCAGGCGCAGTGCGAGAGGGAAGCGCCGGTCCGCACGGACGGCCCGAGTGGGACTGTGTTGTGTGCTGGACCGCCAGGCGCGAGTACGCTGTGCTTGAGTGCGGCCACTTCTGCCTGTGCGCCCGTTGCGTGGCAACGCTGAGGGAGAGTGGCAGTCGCGCTGTGTGCCCCACGTGCAGGACGCCAGCACGCGACTTTAAGCGCATCTTTATTTCGTGAAGTATTTCCGATTGTTGATTTTTTCATTAATAATGATAATGTGTTTGCCTTTGGTTTGTCATCACTCCGCATGTCCTACGTCGAAGTTCGACACTGTGGAATCTTGGCAATCACCGTTTCTTCTCACAATACATTTATGCAACAGCGAAGTGTATGTTGCCCATGTCATGCTGCACGTTACAACGGCTTCATACGTAACGTCAAGGTGCAATATCCGCAGTGTTACTAAGAACTTACCAACTTATTGTATCCGGCATTTTAGAGTCAGCCGTTTTTCGCCGAGCTCTCTGCACAACCCGCTCCACTTCAATCCAATGTTTGGGGCGCAACGGCTACCAGCCCGAGTTGACTGCTGCCGCATTATCCCATTCTCCGTTTCACTCCCGACTGTTTTGCTTGATCATGCTTGCTTCCAGTGTGACAAATATGCAGAAAGAGGGAGAAGGACACACGAAGAGAAACGGTTTGTTATAAACTCCGATTGATTGCTGCGAGTGACACGAGGAGGCAGAGGTGATTGAGAGTGATTGAGGGTGATTGAGAATGAATGCACTTGCACACAATAGTTGTGCAGTCACTCTCACTGCCTTTTGTGGTGCTGTGGGGACCACGACACACAACAACAAACGGCATCTAACCAACTTTAGTGCAATGAGTGTGATTTGTCAACGAGCTGACTTCCCCTATGCGCCTCACCACTTCTTTTATCACATCACGGCGGTCCCAACGGACATTTCGCAAGAGCAGTTTCCAATTAAGAGATGGAGAGACGAAGGAGTTCATCATACGCTGGGGATCCAGCCTTCCATGAAGAGCACACCCACGCATTCCCGCCCAAGGCACTTGTGGAACTGCACGTGCATCTGGATGGCTCAATCCGCACAGAGACGATTCTACACTATGGAAAGTGAGTCTGGAGCTGTACTGCAAGTTATGCTTACGATAGAAGGGCTTGGGTATGATGGAGCATAGTGCGATTAAAAAGTTGCGCAGGATCACACAGCCGCCCTCTGAGAGTTACATGTGTCTGCATGCGTGACAAAACACACTGATGTGTTTCGCTGTTGACGTTTGAATGCACACAGGGAGCGCGCCGTTCCGCTTCCATCATACAACATTGACGAACTTCACAAGTTTGTTACGTTGCCCAAGGGATGCAAATCACTCACTGAGTTTCTGTCAACATTTGCGCACTTCACGCCTGTTTTTCGGTTGGTTCAAATTGAGAATCATTCATTGCACTGCACTTGGTCGAATGTGGAACGATAGATGCAAGATATGCACTCTCCCAAGCATACCCACCCATATCCACGCTCACTCACACACCACACACCCACACACAACACCCACACACATACACACACACACACTCTCTCACTCGCTCTCTTGTGGAGTCCATGGGCAGAGCGCCTTAGACACTGACTTGAATCTACCTCTCTCTCTTCACCCGCCACTACACCATGCATTCCCATCCAACCAATGCATCCAAAACAGGGGCTGTGCAGAGGCCATAGAGCGAATTGCGTATGAGTTCTGCGAGGACGAGCGTCGTCAGGGTATCGCATATGCCGAAGCACGCTATGCTCCGCACCTTCTCTCCGACGCTACACTCTCTCCCGCAGACGTCGTGCGTGCGGTCAACAGGGGATTTGAGAGGGGACAAAAAGACTTTGACGTCAAGATACGCTCCATTCTCTGTTGCATGCGTCACGAACCTGGTGTGTGTGTGTGTGTATGTGTGTGTGTGTGTGTTTGCGTACGCATGCTGTTATGCCATATTTGCCATCGCGTTACAAGGTTGTGTAACTCGAATCAGCAACGCACATACAATACGCACAAAGCACAGAATTACGCACTTCTTGCACACTCGCTTATGCATGTATAACAACATGGACTATATACATATACTGATATGCTCACACACTCTCTCACACAAACACACACACACGTACATTTGCGCGCATGCATGTGATAGCATGGTCCATGGAAGTTGCACAACTTGCCGCGCAATTCGCCAGCGAAGGAGTCGTCGGAATCGATTTGGCGGGCGATGAAAACTACCCTGCTGCGCCGCACGCGCCTGCCTTTGATTGTGAGTGTGCGTTTGTGAGTGTTCCGTTTGGGCGCAGTTGGGTTTTACAAAGCTGCCAAGTGAGTGACTGCTTGTCCTATCGCAATGCAGTTGCAAAGGAGTGTGGAGTGCGGAGGACGGTGCATGCGGGCGAATCGGGTCCTGCTGCGAACATCGTCGAGGTGAGAAGCAGTCCCGACAGCATAGAGAATATTTTGTGTCTTTGTGTTACTTGTGACGGCTGTCCGATTCGTGACCCAGAATTCCATACAACACGAGCTACAATGCTGATGCTGATGACGTCATGGCATGTGTGGTTGTGTATGTGTGTATCTTCGGTGAAAATGTGTGTGTGTGTGCGTGTATGCATATCTGTATGTGTGGCATGTGCTTCGCACCGTCAGGCCCTGGATCTCCTGCACGCCGAGCGCATTGGGCACGGCTATCACGTGCTGGAAGATGAGGCTGTCTATCAGCGGGTGAAGGTGAGTTGCATGCTGAGCCCATCTTAACACTATTTCTCTTCACTTTACAACAGCGTTGGTGTGTGTATGTGTGTGTGGCTGTGTGTGCGTACTTTTTCGCAAATGCGTAAATCTCACACACTCAAATGTGCAAATGTGTTGTTTGTGGGTGTTTTGTGTGCGTGTCGTGC
>CALSCR010000144.1:0-11405 GCA_943704495.1 Pigoraptor chileana
CGATCTTGCCTCCACCATGCATACATCCTCTGTGACTCTTGTGCCTGCACAGGGCGCGTATTGCCGAGCTTTCGGCAGAAGCAGAGAAGGACCGCGCCAAGGCAAAGGAATTGCTGCGTCACGCGCACGAGGCGAAGGAGGCCGCCACAAGAGCAGCCGCTCAGTAATTGAACCCGCACTCACACACCACAGTGTGGCATGCATCACATCCCGCGCAAAAAATGTGTGCGCTTGAATCCAGTTTGCTCCTTATAAACAAGGGTAGCGAGCGCCCTTGATCATAAACTAAAAGCAAACGAAAGTGCACACACTCACATACACGCACGCACTCGATAGTGCCAATGTGGTGACCTTTGTATAATGTTTGTTGTAGTGAACACACGTGTGTGTGTTGTGTATTTTTAGTGAGAGAAAGAAAAAGATAAAAATTGCAAAGGGACCCATACAAAAGTGCGAGCGAATTCAGACACTCTCGAGCGCACAAAGGCGAGCGAGATTATCCTGGTGTGCGCCGTCCCGTCCATCGTGGGGTGTCACACTCTACTTATTCTTGCGTCCCGTGGAAACAGCAGCGGGGGCCTGGTAAGCCCTTGCGGACACCCGGTTGATAAAGTAGAGCGCTGCCAGGGAAAACAGAAAGCTACACACAAACGCATACAAAGTGGCACACACCGAGTGAGCAATTTTAGAATTTTAGCGATAAAGTAATGTTGAAACGCACGAGAAACAAAGATATCGCCATTAGGCCGTATACAAACAGTCTGCGAGACTTACAATAACTCCACACACAAGAGAGAGGAAAGTAGCAACAGCGTCTATCATAGCTTTCTGTAAACTCTATTGATTGCTAAAGAGAAAGAGAAACGGGGGTGTATAAAGAGATAGAGTCTGTGGAGTGTGCGTGCTGCAGCGTGCAAGTGTGCATGCACGCATCCCACTCACCATGTCGTCACAGACACGCGGTGCACGGTGGCGGCGCCGGCCATAGCAACGACAAGGGCGAGGGCGACTGGAAAGGGTAAAGGCAGGCACAATAATAAGTAAGACAACAGTTGATGCAATAGATACCAGCCGGGATTCCAATGCATTTCAAGAGTGCCACACGTAACAACTACGGCACCAAACAACACACTTTTCGAGTCTCTCAGAGATGACAACATTTTGAGTCTCATAAAGAGAGATCACCTTTGCACACAGGGTCTACCATGCATGCATCTTCTCTCGACTATGAAAAGCGGAGCGTGGAATGGCATTACCTTCAATCCACTTGCTCTGGAAGCTTGATTCAAACAAAAGCTGCTCTGCATTGTTGATGGCCTGCACAGACGCAATACAAAGCGGAAAGGGCGACACCATACATACACACAGTCAAAGTGATCAAGGAGGATAACTTACAAACAGAGGCAAGAAGAAGCAGAAAAATGACAGAATCAACTCTGTGTGTGCTATTATGTGCATCTCCAAGTGACCACAGTCTTGTGCTTTGGTGGATACAGTCAGCGCAAAAATGAAAAGCCATGAGCTGGCGAATCCGCCGACAATGGTAAGTGCCTCCGATGATGCGAGACGCTCCTTGTAGAATTGGAGGCCCGAGAAAGTCAGGAGAAGCAATACGAGAGAGAGCAGGAGCGAGGAGCTCGCAGATGGCAATGTTCCCGCTGCAGGAGACAACGAGAGAGAGAGTGCGAAAAGACACAAGCCGCGTGGTTGGGGGTATGAAAGATTGGGCTTATTGTAAGCAAAACAAATGATCAGCAAATAGCCATCATCTACAAAAAAAAGATTGCGCAAGAGCGAACGGGACAGCCGACGACAGACCACGCAGCTGAGAGCAATCAATTATGAAAAGTTGACTACAAAGTATTGTATGAAAAATAACCAACCACACCAACCACACAACAAAAAGCCAATCTACAACAGTTAAACAAATCAAACAGACCACCAACCCATTTTCACGACCCAAGGCAGATGACAACAATATGCAGGTAAAACAGTGTCTCTGATGTACGTGAACGTGGTTGGGCTTTGTGTGTGCTTTTTTACACGAGTGTTTTCTGTTACCGGCAGTGAGGGAGAAAGTGGGGCTCATGTGCATGTGCATGCATGCACACACGGCACACAGCTGATGTCTTTCGGAAACCTTTTTACGGAAACCTGGGCTAAAATCGGAAAATCAGCCTCCCATGTTTTCCGGGAGTCAATCTCGGTGCGAGCCACAACAAACACATTATACGCTGTCACACAAACAGTTGAATTGCTGAGGATTAAGCTCACATCACAATCACCGCGCGATTAATGCAAGTGGTGAATATATTCGCAGACTGGAAACGACGGGAAACTGTTGATTAATCGACGAACTTTGTTTGTTCAGGTCTGCCTCGATTAGCGGCACCAGCATCCCTCCATAAACACAAACGATCACACACACAACAACTGCGAGAGGATCAAGTTAAAAAGTGTTCTAACAACGACTGATCTGCTCACCACACATATTGCCTGTTAAAAGCACACAAAGCGAAAATGTCGAGGGCTCGGTCGGGGTGTGTACAATACCGAGAAAGGAATTTTTCTTTTCATCATACACACGCAGTCACACAGACATACACACGACGCACACAGACACACACATACACACACACACACACACACAATACACACGCAAGTCACACGCAAGTTACACACACACACATACACACACACATACACACACAGACACACATACACACGCAAGTCACACGCAAGTCACACACACACACACACACACACACACACACACACACACACACACACACACACACACACACACACACACACACACATATATATATATATAAACATACACACACACACCGCCCA
Organism: Pigoraptor chileana; assembly: GCA_943704495.1. Lineage (NCBI taxonomy): Eukaryota > Filasterea > Ministeriida > Capsasporidae > Pigoraptor > Pigoraptor chileana. The sequence goes on from CALSCR010000144.1 coordinate 2,857, forward strand.
TGCGTCGATCACTCACATGCCAATACGTACTTGCACACTGCAGAAGCCTGACGGCAAAGTCGGTCAAGAACAAGACGGGTGTTGACATGTTCGTTCCAACTTCGCGCCAAGTGGCCGCCAGCATAACAGAGCCACTTGGCCACGCCGAATACACAATCGGAGTGCGTGCAACCGCTCCCCAGTACAAGCCCGTCGGAGCACCCGAAGATGAAGTAAATGAGTTCATGGTCACGCGGCGGTATAGCGAGTTCGAGGTCTTCTACGCTCATCTGGTGGAGGAATTTCCCGGCGATGCGTTTCCGATTCTGCCGGCAAAGAATATGATTGTAACCGACAATGTGATTGACACACGAAGAGCGGCGTTTGAAACCCTTATCAAGTTTCTCGCGAGGGATCCGCGGTACTGCGCATGCAATTCACTTCTCGACTTTCTAAGCATCCCGATGAGCCAGCGCTTTGTGAAGATTGTGAGGAAGAAGAACGAAATACCCTCGGGGGACGTTCTCGCCAAGGAGAAAGGCATGTTTGAGGACGAGCTATTTGAGAGCGGCGCCGCTGCAGAGGGGGAGACGCGCGAAGAGTTTCACGAGCGGATGGGCCGTGTGAAGGCCGCTGAGGAGGCCGCACTCGCATCGAAGACACGCGCCAAACAAGTGACAAAGGCAGCGCCAAAGTCTATTTTCGCTGACCCCGATGAAGATCCGCTGTTTGACGTCGACGAGGAGGATCCGTTCACAAAGATTGCGGGGAAGCCAAAGGGTAAGGGGGCTCAACAGCAGAAGACACAGACGCAACAGGCGCAACAGTCGCCGTTGCACGACGAACAGCAAGAAGCACCGACACCCGCGTCGACGCAGTCGCAGTCGCAGTCGCAGTCCCGGAAGGCGGCAGTAGCGGCGAAGGAGCAGAAGGTTGCGAAGGCAAAGGCTTTTCTGTTTGGCGATGAGAACGACGATGCCGAGGCCGACGCACTGTTTGGGAAGAAAAAGACTGCATCTCCCGCTGCGACAACCGCACCTCTGCCAAGTGCAGCAGACGCCGCCGCGGATGACGACGCGCTATTTGTCCCGGAGACGAAGAAGAAGCCCGCGGCTGCACAGACTGCGCATGCTGTCGCCGCAGCATCAGACTCACCATCGCACAAGACTCCTGCACAGTCTGCGCACGTGACACGGGAGGAGCCCGTTGCAGAAATCGCGCAAAAGGCGGCTGTGGCACCGCCAACGACTGCCCCAACGGGTCCGCGGAAGAAAGTGCAGCTGTATGCGGGGATGGATCTCGAGGACGATGACGAGGCGTATCGCAAGAAAGGATTGGACGGTCTGTATGTTCCGGCAAACGCAATTCTGTTTGGCAACATGGCAAAAGAGATCACGCGAGACGCCGCGTCGGAGGATGCGCTCATGAAGATCGAAGACGACCTGTCGCACTTTGAGCTTGATGGGGCTGCGGCGCGCAAGAAGGCCGCGGCGGAGGCAACGGCAAAGGCAAAGACATCCGGCGGCGTTGACGACGATCTTTTTGGAATGGTTTCAAAGCCCAAGGCGTCCACCGCTGTTGGCGGGGCTTCGGGGGCGTCGCTCGACGACGATTTGTTTGCGATTGCGGGCCCCGGGACGACTGCGGCCGGAGTGGACCCATCGTCGTTTGATGCGGCGTCCATTTCGGATTATATTGCGCGGAATGCCGCGGGAAGTGCGAAGGTCGACTTGTTCTCGTGAGATGTGTAGCTTTGTGTGGGGTTCCAGTCTGTGTGTGTGTGTGTTTGTTTGTGTGTGTGTATGTATGTGTGTTTGCATCGCCTCTTGTGAACGGCACTGATCCATTGCCCGATGAAACGAGTTATTTTCCTCTTGATTTGTGTCTCGTGGTGCAAAACGAGTCTGCTATGGGGAGTGTACACTACCTACTTTTATACGCCGTGTAAACGGATTTCTCTCAAAAATGATAAAAAATAGGCTGATTCATATCCACTTATTAATTTCGAGAAAAAAACCTTTACTCACATAACTACGCACGCCGCGACGCAGAGCTTTCGCATCTTTCACTTTCTAAGTGAGGAGATTGAGGTTGTTCCATAGTATCCTCTTTGAAATGTTTGCTGCGCAAATAAACCCGCCAAACAAGGCGCCGCCGACGCCGTTTGTGGCCACATCCTGGCCCGAGAGGTAGAGGCCCCGGATGGGCGTCGCAGGGCCAAGCACGTGCTGGATACGGAAGCGCTGTGGTGTGTGCGTGAGGCCGTAGCTCTCGCCTGCAAAGGTTGGTGTGGAGAGGGAGGGTTTGTAGTGTCAAGGAAGCGTCTGAAATACTGACAAGGAGTGCACAGGGAAAGGGCCTGATGCGGCGTGTGACTAGGGTGTAGAGCTAGTGTGATGTGTGCTCAGGGTTTAGGTTAGGGGTAAAAGCGGAGGTGGAGGGGCAGGAGAGTGACGTCACTGGGAACATACCGCGGAATGAGCCCAGGTAGTGATTGTTTGAGAGGGGCGTGCCGAGGTCGACAAATTCAACGCTGCCCCGGAGGTGCGGAAATTGCACGAAAAACTCCTCGAGAAGGCGCGACTGGAGGGAGTCCTTCAAGGCCATGTAATCGTCGCCGCGCTTCTTGACGCGCTCGCTCTCCCACTCACGGAACCACTCGTAGTTGGCCTGCACATACATACACACACACACGGACAGAAAGGTCAGGGATATAGGAAAAAAAGCGGGCAGAAAATAAATTAGTATTGGTGAGTTCGAAAAGGTCTATCCGATTGAGAACATAAACATACATGCACACGCGAAACAACGACAGGGAAAGAGAAGAAGAAAAAAACGCACCTCCGTGACAACCAGCGCCGTGCTCTTCCCCGGGAAGCGTGTCTTGTACGTGGGATCCTTTGCGGCGGGAAAAGAGATAAACAGTCCCCCGAATGGGCTGTTCTTGTCGGCATAGTAATTGCGGTACGATTCCTCGTGGTTCCAGTTGGGAAACACCCAGTAGTTGCTCTTGGGGAGCTTGAGTTGTTCGGGGTCGCCGTTCATGCCAACAAAGAGCGAGAGATGGCCGGTCGATGGGTACAGTGGTCCTTCGGTGGGTGTCGGCGCAAGCAGTGTGTTAATGTACCTGAGCTCCTCGGTCGACTGGGTAATCTCCTTGGCAAGCAGCTTCTTGTATGTGTTGAGGGCGCCGCATGCGCTAATGACAATGGGGGCAAGGATTTCCTGGTCGTTCTTGCGCATGCGCACGCCTGCACGCAAAAAGCAATGGAACAAGAACACGGTCAGAAAAGTTGCAACGAACACACACATACATTTGTGCACTGATATCACTAATAGGGAATTCACTGCATTCGCACCTTCATCATGCCACCACACACACACATACTACACACACACTTACACACAACCCACCTCGTGCTGTCATTGATGCCGCATCGACAATGATCTCTCCCACATCGGCCCTCACAAGAACCTTTCCGCCGGCCTTTGTAATGACGGCAACTGCGTGGCGTGCAATCTCAGAGGAGCCACCAACGGGATAGTATGCGCCGCCGGCATAATGCCCCACAATCATGGCATGGATGGTGAAGCTCGCCTTGGAAGGGACAAGGCCGTGGTCGCCGTACGGATACGCCAAAATGCCCTGCAAGGTGGACCCGGTGAGGTATGCGTATTGTTGGAAGATATGAGCACAAACTCCTAGGAGAGCAACAGTGACCACAGATAACACAAGCAACAGCCACAACAACAATCACTACTCATATATGCACACAGAAACGCGCACAACAACCAACGCACGCGAAAGCAAAACAAAAGACCCACCTTGAGTTTTTTGTTTGTCGTAAGCGAGTCCAGCACTTCGCCGAGCGTCTTGTCGGAAAACTTGTGAAACGGTGTAGACAAGACAGACCGAAGCACGTTCGCAAGCCACCGCGGCATCATCTACGCGGAACGAAACAGAAAGATGCAATTCAATGTGAGCGATTGAAGTGTGATCATCGTTGAATGGAAAAAACTGAACGTTCTCAATGCGTTTTCTGACGAAAAACGTTTGTGAATCGAGTCGGCTACAACACAGCAACACACGTAAACGCACACACTCCAACCTTGAGAAGAAAGTATCCGCCGGCGCTCGCATTGGCCTCGCGAACCATCTTAAAATATGTGCGGATCGCACCCTGCTCCTCTGGAAACTGGGCACAAAGGTCGTCGATCATCTTGCGCATGTTGCCGCTCGTGTGGAACTCCTCGTTTGTCTGCCTCGAAACGGCAATGTCAAAGTCGTCGGCAAGTTTCTCCCACCGAAGCTTGCCATCCGTGAGAACATCGAACAGACGACGCATGGATGTGCCACGTCCCTTGGTCTGATGAAGATTAAAAAAGGAGAAAAACAAACAAATTGATTAATGGGCAAGTGGATGAGAGGACTTAGAGTACAGCACTGATCACAAGTCACTTTTGTACACACGTGTCACACCAACCCACCTCGCCAACTTTACCACCAATGTAATGCACACCGGTATCGTACTCGAAGCCGTGCTCATCGATAAACGTGTGCATGCATCCACCCGCGACGTCGTGCTGCTCGAGAACGAGGACTTTCTTGCCTTCGCGTGCAAGCAAGACTGCGGTGGCGAGGCCGCCAATGCCAGATCCAATTACGATGGCATCGATGTTCTCCGGCACTTCTTTGGGAGTGTAGATCTTGCGGATGGACGCCTCCTTCTCTTTCTCAGTCAGGCCGTCGTCCTTCTTGTCCGAGTCAAACCTTGGCATTTTCTTCGCCTGCCGAACAACTAGCAGAACGAGCACGGCCGCCGCCAAAAGGACGGCGCCAAAGATGCCCGCAATCACAAGCACGGCCATGATGGTTGGTATCTTGAATCTCCAAGCGTTGCTATCCAGCAAAGATACCTTGCAAGCAGTGTTTGAAGTATCCTGTATGCTCACATCCACAAGAGAATGCCCCCTTTTTATAGGCATTCTTTGTGTGTGCCGCATGTGTCATCAGACGATCAAGTTACTCAGTGCAAATGAAGTGGAACAACTGGACGCTTACGCAAGCGCGCTTACCTGTAAGCACTGCCATTGGCTGACGATTTTCCGCATTTCCTATTTTCCGACTAAGCGAGATCTCGTTACATTTATTTGTTATTTTGCCGCAAACTCGCAACATTCCGAATCTCCCCCGATAGCGGCGGGCTGGGCGGGCACTCCGCAATGAAACGGCTGACTCATTGCGGCAATGAATCTGATTACAGGGGCACTTCATTGCGAGCGGCTCCGAAGACAGGAAGGTGACTTGTGGTCCACGGCGATGGGGCAGAGGGTTGCCGTTGTTGAGGGGCACGACGACGGCGTGTTGTGTGTGTCCCGGTTGCCGGCGCGAACTGGCCGGCGTGCTTGCCGCGGCTGACGGCAAGCTCGCAAGACAAGACAATATTGTGTGGGATACCCACTGCAGCCACGGCTCGTTCGCAATTGGTCTCCGGTCAAGGATGCAGAAGCGGATGTATCCGCTGCGGTTTCACTATCTTACAGTGCACCAACTGCGCAGGACAAGGAAGCGTCCGTGATGCCGGTTCAGCATTGGAGGAGCCGGCTGCCACGGCGATGCACGCCATGCAGCACGTGCGCTTGCCGCAAGCTCCCCTGGCGGGCCGACGCGGCATATAGTTGACAGTGGTGGCCGCCTGCAATCGGCAAATTTGCAGGGATCTCACAAGGCTGCTCTGTATCCACTGCAACTTGTGATTGGGTTCACCGGCCGGTTTTCCTGCGAGGCGTCGGTTGGAATGCTCGCCGAGTGCGAGACCGACAGGTCACCGGGACTGTATTCATGCTTCCGACGGCAAGTGGCGGCCGCCGCGGACGACTGCCGAGAGCGACTCATGCGGCCGGCGCCTGGTGGCCGTTTGCTGGTCTGCCGCTGTAAAATAAGCAAATCATAACCATAATGTGTTATTCGTTGTGCCGTTGTGGAAAGGGCCGGCATTTCAGCCAGACAACTGTACCGGCAGTCCAAGCATAAGCTTTTCGCATGACTGCCGGGCGACAAGTTGCTCACACTTTTTCGGGCAGACGGCAAGGCGTAAGTCCCCATGTTTTCGGATGAGGATTTAGACTGCTTTCCTCCACTGATTTCACAGCCAATCTGTAAATTGATTTCAAATTAAAATGTCGAGGGGAGTCCGCACTTATCACGCGCGCGGTTACCCCGCATCACCCACATCCGGCGGTGAAGTCATCGATGACGGCCGCAACTGAGTCGGCCTCTCGTTGTTCTCTCACAACCATGTGCACACTCTTCTCATCATTTCACAATTCCACAAACATACCGATAATATAAGATAATATAACTGTGTCCTGATCACATTGTCCAATTTCTCGTTCGACGTGAAGCAGACTCTTATCCTGAATCATTTGTTTCGACTTGGTTATCGAGTGATGATATCAGGGAAGAAATGCCGCTGATGTCTTTCGTCTCTCATTGACGCAAGCACATACACATCTACATACGCACGCACACTTCAAGAAAGCGGCGCTCTAATTGTTGCGAGTGTCAGTGCTGCGTTTCGAACACCATGGCCGGGTGTCAGTAACGTGCGACAGCCCTTGCGCCGTAGAAAGGCCAAATACTTCGTTTTCCCGCTTTTTTTCGCCCTTTGCAAACCTTGGACTTCATAATCAAACGACATGGATGCCCAGTCGTTGACAGATTCATCTGCACGTTTCGGGACGTCCGGTCGAAGCGATGCCATCACCGTCAACTACGACCCTAATCTGGCTCTTGCTGAGGGTGCTCCGACGATGCGGACTCAGGCACGTAAGGCAGAGCGCGGTGTTGTGGAAAGCGATGTTGCGCCGGGAGCATGCGAAAATACCGAAACAAAGCGCGTGCCATTCCGCATTCGCATACGAGGTGTTCTTGGCGCAACGTCAGATTACTGTCGGTCACGTGCGGGGAAGAACACCTTCAAGTTCAGCGTTGCGTTCACCGTGGCGAGTCTGTTTGTGTTCATACCGCAACTGGCGCTAATCTCAGGGAGCACTAGCTTCCTGACACCGGTCGGCGTTGCTATTCTGGCCTCCAGCTCTTTCGTTGGCTCGTATCTGATTCAGTGCCTGTTTTTTGCGATCGGCGTCGCGCTTGGCGGCGCCATGACGCTCCTTGCGATCAGAATATCGCCCACAAATCCTTACAGTCTCGAGTTTTTTCTCTTCCTGTACGTGTTCATCTTTTCATTTGTGCGCGCCAAAGTGCCACAGCTTGTCGGTGCCGCGATGGGGGCGAAGATTCTCATCGTGATTGGCATCATTTATTCTCCGTTGTATGGGGAATTCCAGACAGGCAATGTGAGCTCGCTCGTACGGAGCATCACTTTGAGCAGTCTTGTGGCGGCGGTAATTGGCGTTGCAATCTTCCCCCGTTTTGCGCTTCCTGAGCTGCGGACGGCCCTTGGAGTGTACATGCTCACTCTGCGCAGCATTATTGCTGTATCGACGCGATTATTCCTTGACGAAGCGCTTCCAACCGATGCGGCTGAGGTGGCGTCGCTGCACGACAACGTGCGACGTCAACACGCACAAATCCTTGCACTGATGGCTGACGGGCGGCCAGAGTTGTGGCTGTGGTCGCGGCGGGGCATCAACTTTGATGCGGTGTCCCGATGTCTGGACAGTCTGGCAAAAAAAATTGCGACGCTTGGCTGCGACGACAAGGGGCGTCTTCCTCATGTTGATGCCGTGGAAGGTTGCTCAGAGTCGGAGAGCAAGCTAGAGCGCGCGCGTGTGCACGCTGGGATAGCGGCCGCCATTCGAATTCCCCTCACACACCTGACCGCCGCCGGCACGGATGCACTCACCGCACTCGCCCGCTCGGTCACATTCCGCGAGAGTGTGTGCTTGTCGCAGTTGCCAAACATTCCCTCTCTCATCGATACCTTCAACGAGGAGTTTAACGCGTCGATTGCCAATGCGGGCATCTTTGTCGGAGAAGAGGGCGCTGCTGCAAGCACGTCCACACCGACGTCCACGCATGATGGCGGGCCTTCACCACAGGGCGCGGCGGAGAGTGCTGTTGGCTCACATCTGGGCAGTGACAGCCGCAAGAGCCTGCCGCAGCGACGTCCCTGGGGGCCCGCCGTATTTGAGCCGTATGTGTTTGTGTTTGCAATGAGAGAGGTCGTGTCGGAAGTGAATCGTCTCGGGCGCGCGGTGGCGAACATGGAGGCCGTTGATGCGACGGATATTCCCACTGGGCGGTCGTCGCTTGTTCCACTCTCCCGCATGAGCAGTTCATCGTTCAGAAGTGAGTCGCGTTTTCCATTGCTGGTGCGCTCTTATTTTGTATATTTGTATACACATTTGTCGGTTGTGTGAGGATTGTGATTCTGTGAGTTCACTTTTTGGCCCCGTTCTTAACAGTTGCTCATTCTTTTGCTCTTTGTGTGTCGTTCCTTCCCTCTGTTTTCGTGCGCATCTGCATGTCACGTCTGCGTGTCTGCCACACACACACACACACACACACACACACACACACACACACACACACACACACACACACA
>CALSCR010000150.1:0-21247 GCA_943704495.1 Pigoraptor chileana
ACAAATGCCTTGGTGAGTTTGTGGATCCTAGCTGACGGTCCCCAACATCTTCAATCCATCCATACCAAACAATATCCATATCACGCGGCCCCCGCATGCATGCAGCACGACCGGTACTTCTAACTTGCAGACATTGAAATGAGCACCCATTTTCCCTCTGAATAATTCGATGCACCACTTCACCCACCAGCCATTGCTGAGAACATAAGAGCGGTATACTGCGGATGCAAAAAACCGCATTGCCGGATGCGTGAGAAGCAGTGTGGTGACTAGCAGGGAGATGTGGGACTCATGTCGATATCCCGGATTGCGTCAATAGACTCCATATGTGCAGGGCAGCAGACTGTAAGTGCTCAAAACATCTCAGGCACAAGACCATCGACTACTCCGACTCCAATGAAGGAGAAGTAGCTTAATTCTGGGGCGCCATGCGCATGGGCTCCAAAACAAAGAGACGGAGAAGAAACGAGAAATCGATAGCACAATGCGAGGGCAGCATGTCCGCCCCTTCAAACAGACGGAATTGTGCGCATAGGCACAAAATAACAGGGCTCGTAGAACTTACCATGTTTTTGTGGGAGGTGGCATTTGGATCCGCCTTGAGACCGAGAAGAGCCTTGCACGCATCTTCATGCCCCTTGAATGCAGCGTGCATAAGCGGAGTCATGCCCGTCTGCAACGAGAGGTGCCGGGGAGACATTTAACATTCACGCACAATCAGATGAAGTCCGAACGATTGCAGACACAGGCGGAGGGAGAGCCATGCATGTGCATCAAAGCAAACACAATCACTCACAGAAGAAGCGCAAGTTGGAGCACTTACTTCATCTGTTGAGTTGACAGGCACGCCTCCTTTGACGAGCTCGACTATTCTGGATGCATCGCCTGTTAGGGCAGTGAAATGAGCACAAACGACTGTCAACAAGTGCCGCTGACCGACTCCAACACACACATATGACACAATCAACCAGTCCATCACCAGCACACCACCAATACACACAAAATCTAAGTCCGATGCACGCAACCACCGTTCTCTGTCTGCACGTAGTCCATATGCATAACAACCGCACACCCACCTGACGATGCGGCATCGAAAAGCGCCTTCACACGATCTTCCTCCATCTTCAAACTTAGTACAAATACGTCAATTCCACTGTGTGATGCAATATAGAGTCTCTCAGATGGTCTCTATCCGCAAATTATGGTTCGATATGAGATACATGTAAGAAGATGAGCAAGTAAATCAAGTCCGCCACACACACACACACACACACACACACACACACACACACACACACACACACACACACACACACACACACACACACATTGGCACACACACACATTGGCACACATAAGGACATTCCTCTACACGTGGAGCCCACGTTCTGCAAGGTACCTGTCACCATTGCCTATCTTCATGTAGTAAATCTGATAAGTAATATAAATGAAGCAATTACATTATAATTTGGTTATAAAATGCCACATTAAGTAGCTTATATTCAATAATCCGCTCTCAATACATTGCCATTCCAATTGGGCGTTGTCCAGCGAGTTCACCGCGGGATCTACTGAGATAATTTGAAGTGAGTCCCAATTTATGCACAAAATACGACTGTTTCGCAATATAAATGTCCGATAAAGTGCGACCAGAAAATGTTTCGTGGCGAAATTGTTTCACACTCACTTTCCTGACACTGAGCTGACAAATTGACTTTAGATGTCACGGGATGCATCATCCACCGACATGTGTGTTGGTATAGTTTTCTCCCTGTGAATTGCTACTTTCTGTCTATTGTGAAGAAAAAAGCCCAACGAACCGACAAGCAGAGCATAGGCTTTGTGGTCTTGGCTGCGCATATTTTCTGCACAAAGCACAGATCCAACCATGTCCTCCCTTTCGCTGCTGGATGCCGCCACCGTGGGCGACACAGATGCAATTCGCGAGCTCCTGCGCGATCCCAACATCGACATTGATCGCCCCAACAGCTATGGCCACACACCGCTCATGAACGGTGGGCTTTCTTGCAACTGAATACGCGCGTGTTGATGGAGCAATCATGCTACGTGTCCTTTATTTGTGTTGTGGTTCTGTAGTTTCAACTCATCTCACTGCATCGCTTGGAGGAGAAACTCAGTGTGTTGAATTCCATATTATTGGATATATGTTGCCTCAACTTGTTGCTTTAGTTTGGGGACATCGTGTGAGGAACTTCACAGCCAGTGATAGGGTCTTTGCGCCTGTGAAACATGTGGATTCAGTGTGTCTGTGAGATTCAAGTCAGTGTCTTAGTAAGGTACTGTGCCCATGCATTCTGTTGAAATGAGTGAGTGATTACCGAAACCTTTCCATCCATCAACCTACTCCATCATCGCTCTCATTATTCACCAATGCCACACACTCTGCCACAAACTCACAATCGCGTTGTGTGCAGCTGCGTTCAACGGCTTTGATGACATTGTGAAGCTCCTTATCGACAAGGGCGCCGATTTGAACGTGCGCGACATACATGACGAGACCCCGCTTATGGTCGCCGCCAAGGTATGCACCGCATGGGACCCACGAAGATCCACACCTGCCCCCATAGACATACTACATAAACGCAGTTTCTATCGTAAACGCACCCACATAACATGCACGCACCCACTAAACATGGAACACCACATAATATTCACGTACATTATGGGACCATACATTGTACACCCTCACACGCACTCACAACACACATCACACACACACACATACACACACACACACGGACACTCGGTTCTGTTCTCATCCGACGCGCCTTTTTTTGTGCACCAAACGGGCAGAACGGCCACATTGTCGTTGTCAAGCGGCTTGTTGGTGCGGGTGCGGAGCTCACCCTCCGCGACAGGCAAGTGCTCCCCCCTGTTTTTGCACACACATACAGGCTGCTTGCGTCCTGGAATTCTGCTGTTTCGAAAGGCGTTGAAGAAAGAGCGAAATAGATGTGGCATTCACGTCGGTGTCTTGTCGTCAGCTCATTAGGGAGTGAATGTGTGTGTATGTCCGGTGCATATGCGCGCGTGTGATAGCAGACGGATATTTTAGGTTGAAATGGCTCTGTGTTAGCCGGGCGTGTGGTTTGTTGTCTGCGTCACTCATTGTACTTTCTAAAGAATCGCCCTACTTACGCACTCTCTTATTCACGCTGTTGTGGAGTCCATGGGCACAGTGCCGAAGATATCGACTTGAATTCCTAAATATCGTTACCGCACCGCCCATTCAATTTGAACACCAACCACACCACCACACGTGACAGGCTCGGTTACACTGCACATGATCTCGCCCGCAACCACCCGGATGTTGAGGAATATCTCTTTGGACTGAAGGCGAACATTGTCGAGGTGCGCCGCTTTTCTGGTTGTGTGTTGATTGTTGTTTGTTTTTGTTGTGTGTTTTTGTTGTTTGTTTTTGTTGTGTGTTGACTGTTATGTGCTGATTATTGTGTGTATTTTTTTTGTGTTGATTGTGTTGTGTGGTATGTTCTGTGGTTTTTATTCATCTCGGTTTGGGTTTTACGCGTTTGCTGTCAGGTTCTTCATGGAATGGCCTTGGATCTCGTCATTAGTGCTTCTTATTTTTTCATTGTCCCCCTGCGCTCTCTCTTTGCCCCTTGTTGGACATCAACAACACAACACACATTTTGCAGAGGACTGCGCGCGGCATCTACAACCTGGGTGCTTCGGTGTATAATCTCGTCGTTGGACCCCCAGTGGTATGTAAATCTCCCCATTTGCACATGCAGGGAACGCCTTTTGCCGTGAATATTTTCGTTGGCCGCTCCTTCTCCACTCACTCTCTCAATGCTTAAAATCCCTTACCCTATATTCGTATCACACATACACACACACACGCACACGCACACACACACACACACGCGCGCGCGCGCGCAGCCTGAGGACACCCGCACTGGACCACATCCCCCGCGCCACTATTCACGCACATCTCGTTGGCAATCGGTTCCAAATGTGTCCGCCGCCGACCGCACAATGCGCACCTCTGACGTCACTGCGGCATCCGCACCTAACATTGGGGATGCTGCACGGCGGCAAGAGGAGAAGACCCCGTATGCACAGACACACGCACAGCCACAAACACAGACGCAGGCACCGACACAGCCGCCGGCGACGCACATTCTCCACAGGGTGTGTGATTGTTCTCTTCTTGTTGAACTATTTTGTGATGGTTGCTTTTCCTGAATTTTCTGACGTATAGTTTTATATGTGTGTTGACAACTCTGTCTGATAGATTTATTTGTGCTGATTGCGCCGCCCACCTACTCGCAAACACACACTCAAACAACACACACACACACACACACACACACACACACACACACACACACACATACACACACACAAGCAGGATGGGTCCCAGGGCGCCATGCCTGCATCGACCAGCGTGACGTCACACACCGACAGTGACGGCATCAGCTTTGAAAGCCCCTTTGGTCGCCCACGTGTCCGGTCGGTCGCCGATCTTGATCTGTCGAACATGGGTGGCATGCTCGGTGCAGAGAGTTAAAGTGCACGTGATGGGCACGCGATGGGCCGCATCCGTCTGGGATGCTCTGCGTGTGAACTCAAGCAAATCACGTGACTGCATGTAATTTCCTCGACATGGTTTGTGTCGGTTGACGGCAATCGAGTGTCGATTCTTCACGACGACAATTTTTCATGTTATCTTTCCTTTCTGTCTGGTATGGAGTCCTTTTGGGGACTATGCACCAGGACTGTGACTTGAATCCTACATCTCTTTTTCTGTCCTCTTTCCCCATTTCTTTCCCTTTTCCTCGTCTACAACTCTTTCTCACACATTTGAGCAATTTGCCTGCATTACCTCCACACACTCCCATACCATACTCTGTCTCTTATCCATCCCTTCCTTTGCGTTGCGCACCGTGGCTCCACTGCCTCTGTAACTAAAATCAAATCAGTCCCCCATTTCTGCACAGCCGGTGACGTTCTTATATGGGCACACATCCCCTCCCGACAAAGGTCAAACACACGAACAAAACACACAAAACACACACACACAATTGTTCGCACACAGCACAGTCTGATACATCTACGCCGAGCTTTTGATGAATCGCGTTCCCTTGGGATACACATCGTCGACAGTGAGAGTGGGCAACGCATCCAGGCCAACGCCGTCAATATCGCCATCAGCCACAAGTATCTTCTCGTACATCTGTTTCCGTTGTGAGCACAGAGGCGAAAGAGAGGATGAATAACGTGGGCAAGTGCGTATGTGTGTGTGTGTGTGTATATGCACACATCAACACGAAGAATTCACACGGCGAAGATAAGAGACACCGGGAACCAGCATTACGATGAAAAAACGTATATTGAAACGCGTTCTTGCAGTTCTTTCCGGACAAGAGACACATATATTTACGTCTTTCTATTCGACGTCATACGTCTGTCTATTCGACGCTATGCATATGAACTCAACAAGTACGAGAGAGAGAGATGTGCGCTGAGGTGTGCATGGACTCCACAACTGACAGAATGGATTCCACAAGACGAGTACCGCACCTGCAGCTGTTCAATAAAGTAGGGGATCGGCGACACAATGGGGCGCAAGGACCTGACATGATCGTATGCCTGCCGCAGCGTCCACCGCTGGGATCGCATTGCATAGGCTATTGCAACGGCGCCAGATCGCGACATTCCTGCAACGCAGTGCAACAGGATGTTCCCTCGCACTCGCGCTTCCTCTACAATGTCATAAACACGGTCAAATATGGGGAATATGTCCTGCGTTGCAACGTGGTGATGAATGGACGTTTAGTATGCAGTGACCATGTGTGGGTAGATGCCAAAGTTATGTGAGTGTGTGTGTGTGTGTGCGTGTGCATTCATTGATATGTCAGACGCGCCATTCCACTTTGGTCCGAATTAAACCACACCGACTATTTATGTATACGCTGATGCCGCTGTCGGTTATCACATCATCAATACACACACACACCCACACCCACACCCACAATACACACACACACACACCCACCTCCCCGGCTTTATCCTTGATTTTGAGGCTGAAATATGTGAATAGCCGAGGTAGTGACCTGGCGACGTCATCTCCATTCCGGCCGATGCAACCATCCACCCCATTCGTGCAGGTACACGTGACCTGTTGCCGGCACATGCGTTGATATCATGTGTCCTTGTGAGCAGATCAAACATCCTTAGTACAGTAGGACGAATGCGCGCGCCCACACACATAGAGACACACACACACACACCCAACACATATGCTGTAGCTGTAGAAATGCCCATGCCACACCAATGGTTCGAAACCGCCAAGCACCGCACATTCTACCACAGTCAAAACTAAAGCACCCACCGGACAAAACTCAAAGACATTGGGAACTTCTTCAGCAACGTTGATAATAGTAGTGACGCCCGTGCGTGTAACAAGTTCTTTCTTGTTGTGGGCATTGCGCATTCCCCCGAGAAATAGATATGAAAAGAGCTCCGTCGAGTGTGAGTTTTTGTGATCCTGCAGGCGCAGACGTGAGTGTCAAAACACATGCACAAAGAATCAACGATTATGTTCGAGATACAAGACACAATCTCGAGAATTACGGGCACACACAGGCCGGCACACGTGACCTTCCCACAAACACACAAACCTGCTCCATCACGGTAAGCACTTGCGCGCCACAGCGTGGACACTGCACTTTCGGCAGGCCTCCAGCGGGTGCGAATGAATGTGTCACACTCTGCGTCAGGATGCCAACGGGTGCAGCGTCGTCTCGCAAAGGCGCAATCTCCTCCTCATCTTCGTCTTTCTGCAAAGTACATGTCAAGTCAAATGGGGTGTCCGAGTTCTGCCAGTTTTCCTCTTGCACGTACAGTACAGAAGGCCTATTTTTCAACACATAGATTAGGAACTATGGCAGAGGAAAGGAAATGCTCCAGCACACTCCATATACGCATGCATCACGTACACACACACACGCACCACTGGCTGACGGAGTTTCAGTTGCGCAAAAAGTCCCGTTGCCCTCTCAATGGAGGTGCTGGGCGTCTGCGAAGCGAGCTTTGCTGGCGGCATCGAGGGCGGCGGAGGGAGCATGGCTGGTGGCGGTGGTGGTGGGGGCGGCATTCTCAACAAACGGAAAGTGTGTGCTTTCGTATCTCGCTTTAAATGCGCAGTTGCGACAGACACACTTTAAATAAATCAACTAATTGCTGATCGGGACCCAACAGCACGGATCACTACACACACACACACGCACACACACACACACAGGCATCACACATAGATGCAGCACACGTAAAACAATGCGCCGCAAATGAGTTACAGACGGTTAAGCCACTTATGAAAACACCGTATTTGTTGAAAACAGTCTGTTTCGTCATTCGTTGACTTCGCAAATGCAAACATTGTCACGTGATACAGTTGCAGGCATTTATGGCATGAAAGCAATTTACTGAGGCCGTATTATGGGCCGGACTAACTGAACCGTGGCTCGGCGTGAAGGCTTCGGATCGGACGACTAGCCTAAGAATGCGACGACTTTGGCGCGCATGGTGCTGAGGGGATCGTTGTCAATAATTCCCATCGAGTCGCCGTAAAACACCATCAAAAGGACGATCTCCAATTCCGTCATGACGGCTATCGCAGCCTTTGTGTCAGGAAAAACACAGTGGCTGTTGGCGCCCCTGGGGAGCCCCCGGTAAGTCACAATGCGATCCACCCACGGGGCAGCGATAAATGTGGTGAGCGCGGCCTGGGCAGGGGGGTGACGGCCAAGTAGACCGGGGGGGAGAGGGCCGGGAGCGGTCCTCTGGGCCGCATATGTACATGTGAGAGAATGGATGCAGTGCAGTGCGGCAGTTGGACGGTCAGGACAGCAGGCAGACTGTGTGAGCCAAAATGGTGATCTGAGTGCCGGTGACATTCTCTGGCAGGTGAGTATGCGCACGTATTGGCAGGTCGGGTGTCCACTCACTCACCGTGACGGGAAGAATATTCAGCGCAGCACGCTCCTGTAAGTTGTGGTTGAGCGCCCGGATTCTGATAGTATCCTGGACGGAGGCAAGGATAGCGGGAAGCGCTGCAAGCTGGGCAGAAAGTGCGGCAACCTGACCGGGAATTGGCGCCATAGCAGCGACCTGTGGTGGCATAGCAGCGACCTGTGGCGCCATCGCAGCGACCTGAGCAAGAAGCGTATTCACTGCCGCAAGCAGGGGTGCATTATGCAGGTCTGCAAATACCGAAAGGAGTATTGAGCAAGTTGGGTCACTGCAATATATGTATGGAAAATATTGTGGCGAAATGCATAAATAGCACAGGGGGACTTCCGGATAGAGCTTACGTTCCGCCCACACGCCCAGAAACCGAATTGTTGCCGCTATAGCATCGTTTTGACCAGGTCCTTTTAGAACAGGATGAAGATTTGTTGTTCAGTTACAAACTTCAACCCTCTCACATTGCCGTTGTCATGGATACATTGATTTTGCGGACGGACTGTGAACGGCTTCAAAGCACAAATGTTGTTTTACAAATCCGAATATGCACAAAGTCAACGGCTGACTCACCAATTACCAATTCCATGTGCATGTCATACGCAGCATCATTGATGTCCACAATGTTGAGTGCATCTCCCGCCAAAATGTTTCTCCCTTTGACGACGAAACGCGTATTCGGGGCGCGATAAATGGCATGGCTATTTTGATACATGGCGACCGCCGGCGACGACTGGTGCTGCCATTTTGTGTTCCGGCGTCCGTTGGCCTGGGAACGGACACATAAGAAACCATCGGTGCGAGTTCCGTATGTTAGTTAAAGCGGCAGTAACAAAGAGACTGTTACGTTGGCGCATGGCAAACACCAAACACCACTATCTCTGATGCCAACGGCCAGTGACGCGTATTTGGTGGCACCTGCCGCGGCCGGCCGATTTTGAATGGCGTCCAAGGCCAGTAATGCGTCATCCACTTGGTTTAAAATTGGCAAACATTCAAGTGTTCTTTCAAAACATAACAACATAACGCACAAGGTGACCCACAGGCAATAGAGGCCCCACCTTGTCAGTGGTATCAAGTGGATCGCGGTTACAGTGGGTAAGCCTGAGTCGGTCACTTGGAATAGAGGTACAGTTACATATACCAGCTGGGGGCTGTAGTGTTTCAGAGACTATCGAATTAACTGAAACAGGGTAATTTACTACGTCTAGTTTCTGTGATTGAGGTTTCAGCGAAATGCTGCACTTGCTAAGCGAAAGTGGAGTCGACGTGGGAGTCGGTCGCCAGCAATTCAGGCGCCGGCTTTCAGCCATCAGTAAATTTAGACGAAGTGGAGCAGCTGGTCACGTGATACGTGCTTGATACTTCACCGTCCTCGGTGTTGGTCGTGCATGTGAGGTGTTGGTCGTGCATGTGAGGTGTATGGACGCCTGCATCCAATTGCTATGTTCTCACACAACAGGGGGGACAAGGCTGCCCAGATGGCCTATCAGTGTGATTGCCTTTTGTGTTGCTGTGGTTTTTCCGGAAAACTCCATTACACTTAGGAAATTGTATTAGGTGCACGTTCTGCATACGCACATGGAAGATTGGCGTGGACACATATGACAGCTCATGTAGTACGCACCTCGTGATGGCAATTTGTACACGCCTTGGTAGAGAGTTTGGAGAACTCATCCATTCTTGCGCAGATAATGGATTTCCCAAAAAGTACACGACCAACCAAATTAAAATTCAGCAACTGAAAGTGTGTCCACAATGCATCACACGCGGCGCTCTTTCCATACCTTCAATGCGACTGACAGTCCAGGTACAGGATGTGTGTGCGGTTCACACGGCGTAAACAGAGGAAATGAATGCTCTGAATAGCTCCACACACACACACCGACACTCCCCCACATGTACATACTGACGCTGCTGTACCGCATCAAAGACTGAAGAGAATCTCAAAAAAATCTTCCGGTTCAGAAGTGATTGACAAATGTGGCACGTGCACGCACGTGAGGCACCAAGTTCACGTGACCAGAGCGCTATGTCCACCACAACACCCCCACAGTACACTGCACACACAAAGTCGCCCGCATGCAGTTTAGGCTCAATTCACGCGCCTTTTCATTCACATGCATCGTTCTTGAAAAAGACTAAGAAGGGATAGACACGGGAGAAACTGGCCTGCATTTTTATATTGTTTCTCGTTTAATCTGCGGAGAAGGGAATTCTTGTTGGTGTGTCAGTGTCAGGGCACCCATTCTCAACCGAAACAGCTCGGTTCGGGTTGTGTGGCTTGCGGCCTGTTGTTGTGTCTAACCGTACCTTTGGGGCGCTTTGAAGGTCCCATCCACTTGCATCAGCAAGCATACTCTTGTTTGAAATTTGAACTCGCATTGTGCGGGTGCCCATTTTGCGCCGAAAATGAAGTCGTTTGCCAATATCAAGTCAAACATCAACAAGGGCCTCACAAAGGTCCGCCAGATGGCCGAGGAGAAATTCAAGTGAGTGCCGTGTGCTTACTTTGCGTGATTTTGTATAGTTATTATCATCCCGCTTTAATCCTTCTTGAACTGGTCGTCTTCTTTTGGGAAGACGTTATGATTCATTATGCGTATGCATCTCTACTCCTTCCCGTGTGCGTTGGAATGGCGTCACATCATTCATGGTTTCGTCAGTTTGGCTCTAATCATTTCTGCCTTACACTGACATTGGGATGAGAATAATTGACAAATGGTTGCACTGAATACGGCCAGCCCCTATTTAATCTTTTTTGCGAACCTTTTGTGTGTGCAATTTCAGATCTGGCGAAAAGAACTCAGAGCTTACCGCTGAGATGCAGGAGGCGGAGGAGCGCGTCGGCAGCACAAAGAGTGCTTTTGAGCACTTCTTGAAGGTGCGAAAAACTCACACACACTGTCACGTCTCATTTGTTCTTCAAAGTAGTATGGAGTCCACCTATGGAGACACAAACAAGAATCCTACATCAGTAGTGCTGTTGATCAAACGGATAAGGTGATTTATACAAACGCAATTACTTATCAACGGTATGCACTCTCACTCTCATGGCAGATGATGGAGCACTATCTGACGGGCGGCACAAAGTTGGATCGCGAAAAGCGTCTGAAGAAGTTGCCCATCACCCGCCTGGCCAACACAATGCACGAGGACGCCGCGAATGTTGGCGACGAATGCCTTCTCGGCTCGGTTCTGTCGATCATCGCGAATGCGGAGACGCTTCTTTCTGAGATCACAGCCGATTTCGAGACGGACGTTGATGCGAAGGTGATTCAAAAGATGAACGAAATTATGAAGCGTGACATTAAAGAGGTGCTCGATGCCCGCAAGAAGTTGGCACAGGCGAAGAGCGAGCTCGAATCAGCCAAGAAAAAGTATGTCAACGCGACGGAGCCTGAGAAGGTGTGTGCATGTGTGTGCGCGTGTGTGTGGGTTGTGTGCGCGTGTGTGTGGGTTCATGCGATCTGTGTGCGTTGTGTGTGTTTAATGTGAGAGTGCATGTGCCATGTAATATGTGCGCACTTTGCTTTTGTTCACCTTGCACATTATTATTGTCACTCTGAGGGAAAATAAAGCCTTCATATATAATAATACTCACTCATGCAATCCTTCTATTACAACACCCATACACCCACACCCACCGACACCCATACCCATCACGCATACACACGCCTTTGTTCAGGTCCAACAAACGGAAGAGGAGTACAACATTGCGAAGGACGATTATGAGCAGTGGTTTGGCGTCACAGAGGCGCGACTGGGTGACTTTGTGGCCAGCGAGCCCACGTACGTCCTGCCGCTCGTCGAATTCATATCGGCGCAGGCGGTGTTCCATGCGACAGCGGGTGAATTTCTGAAGGAGATTGTGACGTCATTGCGGCAACAGTGCGAGAGTGCAAGCAGCCCCGTGGTGTTTGGGCGGCCTCTTGTCGACCATCTGGAGAGCACCGGACGGCAGGTGTGTGTGTGTGTGTGTGTGTGTGCTGCTTCCGGATTGATTTTCATTGCTTTGAATGAGGTGCAGATTGATCTTGTGTTCAGTTTGATCGCACACAACGATTGCGTTTGGATGGTTGTGGTGTGCACTGCCACTGCTCTTTATTATATCAAAACAGAAATATTTTCTCACTAAACAAACACAACAACAACAACAACAAAACAAACAAACACACTATGCTGCAGGTTCCTATCATAGTCGAGGACTGTATTAACGCCATCTCGAAGTCGGGCGTCGAAGCCGAGGGCATATTTCGTCTCTCTGGCAACGCCACGCGCATCAAGAAGCTGCGCGGTGCATACAACACGGAGAAACCAAAGGTCGATCTGTCCGCCGAAGAGTATGTGAATGACATACACGCGGTGTCGGGAGTGCTCAAACTGTACTTTCGTCAGCTTCCCGACCCCCTTCTCACAAATGCGCTGTATCCACAGTGGGTTGCGGCAGGCAACCAGCCCCGCGACGAGCGTCTGCCGGCCGTCAAAGCCCTTGTGGAGCAGCTTCCGCCCGCACACTACACAACACTCCGCCATCTCATGCGCTTCCTTGCCGTCATTGCGTCGAATAGTGACGTCAACAAAATGCGTCCGAGCAATCTTGCGATTGTGTTTGGGCCGACACTTCTTTGGTCCCCTGACGATGATCCAAACTCGCTCATGGCAAGTGGAGCCCAGTCGTCTGTGGTTGAATGTCTTGTGCAAAACTGCGACGCCATTTTTGGCGTGGATTCAAGCTCAGGTCCAGCGGTGCCTCCAAAAGTGGCAAAGAAGGTGGGTCTGTTTGCACACAAAATGTTATATTGATGTTGCTGATTTATGTTTGATATTGTGGAATGTCGTATTTTATTGTTGTGTGTGTCCCATTGCACTTGCATGGACTTGCTTTTAGACGTCTTTTCGATTCAATTCTATGTGATTTCACTTACGCACACGCACACATACACAATACTCACACATTTTCTCTCTTCATCTTCCTCTGCCCTACCAACTCCACATCCATCCTCGAAAATCACACTGCTCACACACACAAACATACAATCGACAACCCAAAAACATCAACCGAAATAACAACGACCAACCAACGCAGGC
Source organism: Pigoraptor chileana (assembly GCA_943704495.1). Lineage (NCBI taxonomy): Eukaryota > Filasterea > Ministeriida > Capsasporidae > Pigoraptor > Pigoraptor chileana. The sequence continues at coordinate 13,099 of CALSCR010000150.1, forward strand.
ACCTCCGCCCCCTGCATCTTCGGACGATGCACCGACCGCCAGCAAGCGCAAGGCCCCCCCACCACCCGCCGAGCGTCCCGTGCACACAGCAACTGCCGCCACACCCGCACCTGCCCCCGCACCCGCAGCCGTGGTCTCGCAAGACGCTCCGCCGCCAGTCGCCCGCCGCCCCCCACCGCTCCCGTCGCAGCCGCCCGCACATCCGTCCACAAAGGAGTCATCAGTGTCCCCTGCCACTTCGGATGCCCCGCACTTTGCACGCTCTGACTCATCCGAAGGCGCGACGGATGGAGGTGCCGCTCTCGCTGCTCCCCCGCGCCCAAACCGCACCGCTCGCCCAGCGACGGTCGTCATCGATCCCACAAAGATGCAGCCGCAGCTAATTGACATAGGGGCTCCCCCGGCGGCCGCTGGTAGCGCACCCCCGCCAGTCCAACCGCGACCACGCCCTCCACCCATTTCTGCCGCCGCCGTCTCCGCCGCTGCCGCCGCCGCCGCTCCTGCCCCCGGATCACCCATCGACACGAGCGTGCCTGCATCTCTCTCGGCACCGCTGGAGCCACTGCATCTCGGTGGCGCAGCACTACCGTCCAAGCAAGGCCCCCCACGCCCGCGGCCGCCGCCGCCAGTTGTGAAGAGCGGAAGCAAGGCGGACCTGCTCTAGATGCATGCGGGCGTGTTGTCCGTCGTTCGCCGCGTCACAGAAGCCTCCTTGACGTCTGTCGCCAATGCTTTTCACAGAGCTTATGTTTGTGTGTGTGTGGTGCTCGCCAAGTGTGATTCGCCATTCCTGTGCTCTGTTATCGCCCTGTTTTGTGCACACGCCCGCACGCTCAGAACTTTAATTTGTGCGTGGTCCGATTGTCTCGCGTTTTGTTTTTCATTTTTGCGCCTTTGACCTTTTGCAGTTTTTCCATTCCACTTTGTATTTGTTGTCGACCTTGCACATTTCTTATCGCGTGATGCTTTTATGGGGATCGTCCATTATGTCGTGGCGTCGTCTTTGTGTGCGTCTTGTCTTACTGCATACACCCTCCCTATGCTTTTATGCCCATATGTATGTGTGTTTGTGTATGTGTATGTGAGTGTGTGGATTTGGGGCTGTGCAACTAAATAATCTCTGGCATCGTTAGCAGGAATGCCCCTTCCTCCTTCGTCTCCCCAACCGCCCTTTAGAGCACTAACGCACTACATCGATGCCACGCTCCCACATGTCCATTTCACGATGTGCATAGTCAATTCCAACAAGTTCACAGGTGGATTTATTCACATTAATCATCTGAGTGGGACGCAGAAAGAGCCGTGGTCACCGGCACCGAATGCGCAGTATCGGGTGAATACGCATATGCGTGCGAGGTCACTGCGTCGGCTGGTGGGCTCCACTCGCAGTCTGCTGCTGTGCATGCATGGCGGTCACCGAGGCAACGCCATAGAGCGTGCGCGTAGACTTTGGGTCGGAGGGATCTCCTGGACCGACACACTTTGTGAAGCCTCTGCTTGCTGCGAGCGCCAGACGGAGAGGGACCTGAAAGCAGCAATCGCAAGAGAGGGTGAGTTGTGGACACATAATGCTCCTATTGTTCGGGGTGACAATGATTCAAAACGACTCCTTGCGTGGACATCTTTCGCTCTCTCTTCTCGTGTTTCTCGTGACTGGTCTTTTAGGCGAAATTGCCTAACACAGACCTTGAATCCTGCATCTTTCCCCCAGAAAATGCACTATGACCAATCAAAAATGACAAAGGAAAACACTCGCAGTAAGCAAACACACCTCCCATGATTTTGGATCGGCATCTCTAAAGTACGGATATAGGTGACGCACTGCATCCGTCACTTCCTCCACGGACAGCCATCGCCGACATGTCTGCAAGAAGGCATGGTGTGCGAGCTCCTCAAACGTAAACGGTGGGCGCACAGTTGGGCTCGTCATGAACGGGGGCAGTATGATGGTTCCAAGGGCGTTGCCTGGCAATGCCCCTGCGGATGCCAAACCCGCGTGTGCCGGCGATCCGTGCGCAGCGAGCACGTGCGCGTGGATTTGTAATGCCGTGGTGCCCGCACTGACGAGCCCGCCTGCCAATGGCCTGGCCACTCCCGCCGGAAGTTGTCGTGGAGCAATGAAGTGGTTTGCAGACAGCGACGCCGACGAAGACAGCCGTCGCCTTGGTTGTCCGACACGCTTTGCCGCTGCTGTCGACTGGCGACCACCTGGACTCTCGGTAGACGCGCCCGAGGTCAGACCGGACTGGTGGGATTCTGTCTGGACACCTGTCGGAGTCGGAGGTATTTTGTCCGCGGACTGTCTTCCGGGTGACAGCTTCTCTTCGACTTGCGGGGATGGTGTGTTTGTGCCTGTGAGACTTGGGCCCCTGGTCTGTTTCGGGGAATTTGTTCGCCCTTTTGTGGAAGTATCACCAACGGTAAACTGTGTGCTTTGTTGTGATGGAATGATGCCAACGCCATTGAAACCGCCACCAGAGCGCGTCGTTATGGGCAACAGAAAGTAGAAGCAGCAATTCTGCACCTGAACGAGCTGTCTGCGATTACGAGGGGTGTGTTAGTATGACGGGGTCGTCATTCACCGCTGAAGTGAGCATTCGGGTAAACACGGTTACAGGCACACACACACACACACATACACACACACACACGCACACACACACACACACACACACATACACTGCACACACACACACACACACACATACACTGCACACACACACACACTGCACACACACACATACACTGCACACACACACACACACACACACACACACACACACACACACACACACACACACACACACACACACACACACACACTGCACACGCATATATATATATATATACATATATATACTCTCACACTTACACACAGACATTTATACACACATACATCCCACGCACTTTGATTCCAGTGAGTAAGGTGCGTGCACCGCCGACAGCACATTCCCATTGACAGCAACAATAGACGATGCACTCGTGCCCAGTAAGTCAAATCGCCCAGTTGAAAAATTGAACATGAGCTGAGCATGGCACGCTGGATCCTCAGGCGCAACAAGCGCGACCTGGCCATACTCGCTTGCATTGGGCCCACCGCCGCCACTCACGACGAGCCCAACGGCAAGGGAGCGAATGTACAGCTCAAAGTCGGGACCGTGTAGCTTTGCATATGCGGGACAGGGGCCCTTGATGACGCCGCTCGACAGCATCACTGTCTGCGTCAGCTGCCGCAATGGCGTCAGTCCTCACTGTAGGTTCTGAATCACAGCAGACCTTCAATCAGCCACATGACAGTCTCCATGACACGACACGTTGCAGGTTGGACATCGCGTTTAGCTGGGCGTGTCTATCGTTTTGGTGCATCTTAGATTTCGTCGCTTAAACAGAATAAGTTGCATCTACCCTACAGTATGCGACACGCTTTGCGAGCCAACCTTCAGTTAGGATCCGAGGCCTTTGCTGGTCACACTGATGTGTTTGATAAGAAAGGTAAGTCACTGAAAGAAAAAAGAATCAAGAGCCCTTTAGTACTCAATTGAATCCACCTTCCATCTACTCACAATTACTCAACATCACTTGATGCTGCCGACATCTCCGAAGGGTCTATTTTTATATCTCCATTGGATGCAACTCTTCGGCCCGCGGTGAAAGAATGCTCAGACCACTCAGTAGCGACACTCGAGTAATGATGCACATTACACGTTCTCTGTTTAGTTGAGGAGCGGTCGGCGCCACCAATTCAGAGACGATTGAGTTGGGAAAACCAAAGCTAAATTTAAAACCGTTTGTGCGACTGTTGAGAAACAGTGGTATGCGAAGAATTGTAGTCATCCGCTGGCGCTGCTGACTGACCCGATTCACATCCACAGTGAGCCGGGTTACCACTGCGGTTACCCAAATTATGGGGACGCAACCACCATTACGTGATTCAGTTAATATCACTGTCGCGTTTTTTGCCATGTCGACGTGATGCGGAGAAATCACACCTGTCGTTCATTCTTTTTTATGGCAATGACAGTTCCCATACAAAAGAGTACTGCATGCCGTGCTGCCGAGTTGTTAATATTCAGGACACTGCCAGTGCGGCCAGGGCTCAGCCGTGAAAATCATGCAAGTAGACTTGAGCCGGCATCTATTGGGTGACGACAGGTGTGGCAGCTACCGGCTAGTGTTTACTTAGAAGCATCAACGCTCTGAAGCGTAACTATCAAGTAATACTTGATTATTCGTGACCAGACGCCTCCTCGGCTCATTCAGCCGTGTCAGTGAATCGAATGAGAGCTCAAAGAGCTCAGTTCATATCTCAAAGCGGCCCCCTTATTATCGTGCTGCAGGGTGCAAGTACCGAGGAACTCTAAGGTTATAGTAGGCCAATCGTATTATTCTGGGAGAAACTTGAGATTCAGTGAGGTACTATAGTAGTTGAAATAGGGTTACTTTAGATGTGGCTCTGGACTGCCGACTGTTTCAGTCGGGGGTCAGTCGGCTCAGTCCGTCATCAACGAAAGTGTGTCACGATGTCGATCACGTGCTACCCGCGATTTCAGTGGCTTTGACCGCCAATCGCGGACGAACTTTAGAGGTGACGGGACGACGTTTGGTGTGAACATCTCGTGGTATATAATTTAAACTTCATTAGAGATGATCTCCCAAGTATTGCTTGGCTGCATAACCTGGCCATGGTGCCGCCAAAAGACAACTTCGAACATGTCGGCAACCATAATGCGGTGCTGCGGAGCAAACGGCCGCAACGGTAAAATGAGTATTTGTCTTGACATCCACGCCGGAGGGGGGGAGGGGGCTCGGATTGAGCCCTTATTATTAGGTCGGGCACGTACATGGCAATGACTCGACACATATTACAAGTACTACGTATGCAGCAGTCAAGGTGCCGTTGCATCACGACCGTATTGGCTGACTTTTACACTATTGTAGTGTAATATAACAGTTACGACCGCCGCTAGCACGGCTGACTGTCATTCAGTTGTGAATGACACGCCGCTGACACAATGCATTGACAGCCATGCAGTGTCGCCACCCACATTCGTCTGTCGGTGGGCACGCCAGTCACGTGCACGATGGGCACTGAACACTGCGGTACATGTCATGGGTTCTGTCCAACCAACCTGATTCTTGAAGTTGGCTTTCGTCAGCCCAAACATCATTGGCCTTGGATTCGCTTCGATATACCACGCGTTCATGCCCGAGTCCAGCATGATGTCAATGCCCCACCTGGAATGGTCGGCGGCAATTGAGTGCACTCCATCATCAGTCACGGTGCGGCGTCGGACAGCAGCAAACTGATGAAGCGAGGGGAGCTGAGAGACTACCAATCATATGATTTTACCCACAGTTTGTACGAATACTCGCGGTGCTCGTGCGTGTTCCACAGGCTGAACACACGGCGTGCGATGCGCTTAATAGACGGCAACGTCCGGTCTTTCCACACTCCCAGGAGTTTTATCGAGCGGAAATATGCAAGTAGCTCTTCGAGCGTCACAAGGGCCGATGCATCGTGATGCACCGAGAAATTTGTGAGGAATTTTCGTCGATCAAGCTCGCCCTTCGGGTCGGCACTCTGCTGGGCCCCGGGACTCACGGCGTTGGTGGCGTCCCCATCATATTCAGACTGCACTGAAGTGCCGTGCCCATCATCAGCCTCAGAGCCGCCCGCATTGACAGAAACCGGTGGTTGGGCGTCGCCCGCAGCAAGGCGAACGACTGTCCCTTGCACGTTGATGTAGAGGTTGAGCGGAGAGAGGGACGTCACCAGAATGTAGACGCGCAGGTCAAACCGGCGGCCGCGAAAGGTCATCACATTGTCAATGAGGCGCTGCACGACAAGCGGCCCCTCCTTAACCCCCTGCTTCGCAACCGAAATCAGTGCCGTTGTATCGCTAAAGACACGGATTCCTTCCCCGCCAAAACTGCGCGTCCTGCCACGTGTGCATTATAATAGGACAAATAAATCAGTGAATGATCGTCAAGCGAGCGTGTCGTGACTGGCTCACTACAGTTGTCGCCTGTTGCCCGAGCGATTACCATTCTATTGTCCGATGAGGGGGGGGGGGGGGTTAACGTTTCCCGGGCGGCGGCACTAATGAATGACTGAAAACGCCTTACTGAAGCTTAAGGACACACGGATAGTTATATTACTGCGCCAACCCACCCGAGTTTGACCAGCCATCGCGGCATCGTGAGACCGACCCCGCTGACCTCCGTGGGCGCCTCTGCATTACTCGACACCGCAAGCAGCCTGCGCGTCCCGGCAATGCCTGCTGCTGCCCGTGGCTCCTCCTGGGCCTCCGTCCGCTCGGCATCCTCCTCCACATCCCCAGACCCGCCGTAGTCGACCATTCCCACATCGTCCTCACTGGCAGGCTGGTCAAGCTCGTCCTCGCCGGCGGTGGCGTTGGTGTTGAAGAGGAGTGGCAGGGTCTTGTCAGTACCCGACACACCCGATAACGCGACTGTGGGCTGCATTTTTAGCAGAAGGTTGGCGTTGTACGCAAGAAACTGCGTTGCGGTGACGTTGAATGCCTTGGGGTCGACGGTGAATATGAAGCTCTTAGGGTAGAACATGTCAATGTTGATCTCGGGATGTCGGCGGGCGTAGTGGCCGAGGCATTTGGCAACGTCCATTTTCAAGCCGAGAAAGCAACGGGCGCGCACCTTCGACCGCAGTTCGAGCACTTGCATCCAGCTCACGCCAATCGCACGCAGCACACGGTCCGCAAGATAAGCACGCTTGGGCGGAAAGTGCGAAATCACTCGCGGGAATCCGACCGCTCTTGGCAGCTCTGCACGATACCCACAATTCAGTTTTCGTCATGCCATCCGGGCTAAATTCAGTAACTTCCCGATTGTTGTTGTCAGTGCAGTGAGCACGGCACAGCCAACAACGAATCAGCTGTCGCGATCGGATGAACGTATAAAAGACACTCAAACTTGATGAAGCATGCAATAATGCTCACCTGCCCCATCTAGATCTTGTTTTGAAAGCTCGTCCCAGTTGAAATAAGGAGTCTCGCGGGGAAAATGAATCGAGGACACCAGAATTAATTTTGCTGCAGCAATGTCCGTTGTGTACTGCCACACTCGAGGCTGCAAACCCGACAAGACCCATACAAGTGTTTGACTCCGTTTTAGTAAGAAGTATCGTAGAATTAGACGAAAATGGTTCGTGAACTGATATCACGGTTGCATCCGCACCTGCATTGTGAGGTATCGGCGCTGAATTCCAAGATGGCCGAACACATTGAAGTCATTGCCTGTGTACACTTGCGGGACTGACTGAGTCTCTTTGGGAACGACGACGAAAGCATACTTAAAACTCCTTCTGCAGCGCGCCCTTGCCGGCATCCTGCATCCCCCAGTCAGCAGCGTCTTCATCCTCCGCCCCACCGCCCCACAGATTCATGAAGTCGTAATTGCGGATGCTTTGCAACATCCCCTTTTTAACTGCATTCGTAGCTATCACTGCGCCCACAATGAAGCACGCGCTGCCCACCAGTAGCAGGCCCAGGCAGGTAAAAAGCCGCGGACGGCTATGGCCCTCCGGTATTCTCATACTGTGACCGCACAGTGGCCGAAGGTAAGCGGGAATCGAGTCCGGCAGCGAACGAGTCAACAACAGAACCGCAACAAAAGCAGCCGATGTGGTTCGAATACTCCGGCGCCTGGCGGTCTCAGCCGGCAGTACTGAAGACATAAACGAAGCACTGTCAATGCACTGAAGAGTATGATGTACGATATGAGGCCATCTTATAGTCTTTCAGCGGGACGGTTGGACGTACCCGTACTCACGTGCCCTGCTCATTTGACCTCATGAACTTTGCAAAATGAAAGCCCATTATTAATTCCCAATGGGACAAATAATGGGCGCAACACAAGGGGACTAACACTTGCCCCCTTTGCGCAATAGAATCATTTGGGGTTTTGGCCCTTCCATTGATGGACTACTGTTTTTTCATACAGTGTACGCACTCTCCTCGCATAATATGTATGTATCTGTATATTATATATATACAGATATATAATATACAGATATATATAATATACTCTCGCTATTTCTCTCTCTCCCACATGGTGTGGAGCCCATAACCACACAGCCCGAAGACACTGCCACTTGATTTCTACATTTCTC
>CALSCR010000151.1:0-11643 GCA_943704495.1 Pigoraptor chileana
ATGTGTGCGTGCACGCGTGAATTTTTGTGAGTGTATGAGAGAGAGTGTGTGTGTGGTGTGTGTGTGTGGTTGGTGCCTCTGCTTTTCTTTAACGGTGGGGGACAGTTCGAATCGACCCACACCCGCACCGGCTGATGTACACTCATGACTCGCCCCTCACTAACCATCCATGTCCGCACTTGCAACTCAATTCACATTGAATTCACAGTCAGGCGTTTCGGTCGAAGTTATCGACGGCGTTGCTTCTTCAAACTTCCGCACTCTCTCCAAAGGCAGCATCGTCGTCCCGTCAGTGTCCTCTGGCGCGCACGCTGTCGTGTCTCTTCTCTTTGTGGACGCCACCGCAAGCAAGATTGCAGCCATTCTTTCCGACGGCTCGCTTGCTTTGTTTGCCGCACCCACCACGACGGGTGAGCGCCCCTCGTGGCTCCGCGACGAAGGCCTTGCGGAAATCACCGCAGTTGAATTTGTGGATCTGCCCACGCGTGGCGGAGTTTTCGAGTCCCTCGAGAAAGAGTTTTCCCACGAACACAACAACAACGTGCACACAGAACATGACGGTGTGGGCGCGAACATCTTGTGTCTCTTTATCAACCGCATCGCCACTCAAGTATCTCAGCTGGCCTTTTCAATCACGCGACTTCCCCAGACAATTGCGGGATTTGCTACGAATCCGCTGTCGAAGGGCAACGCAGACAGCACCAGCGCCGCCCGCGCCATGACCCGCGATCAATTCAACCTGCGCCGCGTGCTCGTCGTTGTCTCCCGCCGCGGCGCCCTCTTTGGCATCCACGGCGACGATGGCAGTGTGCTTTGGCGTGCCCTTCCCTTGCAACTTGCCGGTGGCGGCGCATCGCACGCGGCCAAAGTGTCCCTCTTGCGGTCGGCAGTGCATTATCCCGCGGTTGCGGCCGTCGTCGGCGCCGGCGGTGTCTTTGTGTTTGATCCACTTGCAGGAACGGAGAGCACGGATGTGAAGGGACTGTCGTTGGAGGGTGGTGTGAGGCTCGTGCAGGCGGTCACGCTTCCTGAGGTGGACGCGCACAACTGTCACGTGATTGTGGCGTTGGATTCGAACAACAAGGTGGGCTGCTTTTCCTCCAACTTCATTCGCTCGCGTGCGTGTAGTGAATGGGCGATATATTGTGGCGCGCATCTCCATTCTGCTCTTTCTGTGTCACGCACACATTGGAATCCATGGGCTTATCGTCTATTACACACCGACCTGACGTTAATCCTGCACATTTCCTCTTGTACTCGCCCGGCTCATACTTGTGCACCGCACACACATACTCACACACGCAAATACTCACCCACAAACGCAAACGCAGGTACACGGCATACCCAGCACTGCAGAAGCGCGTGCTGTTGTTGGCGCACGTGAGGGCGGTGTCTTTCTCAACGTGATCGATAGGACTGACTGCCGCATCGACGGATTTAAGATTGACGGTGCGTTACTGTTGTGCGGAGAATGTGTGTGGAAGATACATATATCGGCCACTGTATTCATAGAATGTACAATTCGCAATAGGTCGCACTTTCCATTCGCTCTTGTTTGTTGGAGGCTCAATGATTGGATGAGGCGTGGTTGATGATTTGTCGGTTTTCAGTCTGCCCATGCGCACAACTCTTCCATTTTTTTTAACAAAAACTTTGCATACACATTGAAACTCACACATATCTTACGCACGCACACACACATACACACACACACTCTCTCTCTCTCTCTCTCTCATTACACTGCAGTTGCCGACGGCGGGTCTCTGCGGGCATCGACCCTGTGGACTGTGCGTCCCTGCACCCCTGACGCCTCCTCCCGCTCTCCAGAACGCATCGTCGCGGTGAGCAAGAGCCCATCGTACATCCGCAGTGCGGCTGTTGGACGCGTCCTCGCCGATCGTGCGGTCCTCTACAAGCCCGTCACCCCCGGCTTTTTTGGCGTGTTTGTTGGGGCGGCGTCAGATGCAACTCCATGCCGTCACGTGGATGCACCGGGTGTCACTTTTGTGCTCATCGACTCTGCGCGCGGTGAAATTGTCTCGCGTGAGCGTCATGCCAACGCAAAGGGACCGCTGTCGGCTGCCGTTGCGGAGAACTGGGTGACGTACACTTCGTACAATGCAAAGTTGCGGCGGACGGAGATTGTTGCCATGGAGATCTACGACGATGCTGCGGTCGTGCGTAACACGTGAGTGTGTGTGGCCGTTTGTGATGTTTATTGCACTGTGTTGCGTTGTTACGGGATTTCGCTGTTTCTAAATAGTGTGGAGTGATGGATGTAAAATTCATGTTTTGTATTGGTTTATAATATTCTCCTGTGTTGAAGCTGGACCGTCTTTAAGACAGTCCTTTTGGTGTCGAGTGATGGATATTGAAAAGGTGCCCATATGTTGTGCTGTTTTGTGCGGGGTTGTTTTTTTGTTTTGTTTGTGCTTTGCTTCCTGGCGGGCATTGCAACACAGCACGATCAAGACGTCGCTTCTTGGACGCCCCGAATGGCGCGTGCAGTCACAGGGATATGTCATCCCCGCGGTTGTGCGCACTGTTGCGATGACGACAACAGAGCGGGGGATCACCAACCGCCAGCTGCTGAGTGGGTTGCGTGTGGTTTTGTCTCTCGTTTCTGTTTTTGTTTTTTTTCTGTTTATTTTTGTCTTTTTCTTGTTTTCGTTTTTTTTTTTTTGTTGGTGTTTACTTTGTGGGTTGTGTAATGCACTGTCGAACCCACGCACCGCACAGATCACACTCTCACACACTCTATTTACGCGTGTTTAGTTTGGCGTCTCTCTTCGTACCACCGCGTGTGGAGTCCATGGGCACAGCGCCAATGACACTGACTTGAATCCTACATCTTCATACCATCGCATGAACTTTGGTTCCTCACAACTATGCACACTGCCGTTTTGATGTCATCTTCCGCGGCCTTCTGACACTGATTGCATTCGCATATTCACAAACGCATCGCACGTTCCCCCTCTCAACCCCACTCCCTCTCTTGCACTCTCGCACTCTCGCACCATTCCACGTCTTCACTGCACTCAGTCGCACTTTCCGGTGGCCAAATTGTTGCTGTGGACCGGCGCTTTCTGGATCCCCGGCGTCCGCCCACCCCGCCCACCCCGGAGGAGGCCGAGAGTGGCATCGTCATGTACCAGCCGGAGCTCCCCATGCCGCCACAGTGGACCATCAACTACAACAAAATGGTGCGTGTCCCTTCATGCGTCCACTCTGGCTTTATGTTGTTTGTCTGTGTGTTCTTTTTGTTTAAGTTTGTTTTTTATTTATTTATTTTATTCATTGTTTTATTGTCCTGTGGGAGAGTCCAACATGGGCAGAAGCTCAACTGGAATTGTATGTTTGTTTCTTATGTTAAAAATGGGCGTTTTTGGCTTCTTTTTTGTTGGAATGGAAGAATTGTGGATAAGGATCGCGTATCGCCATGGTGCCTTTTTTTCAGACTCCTCCCATTGTGCACGTGATCTTTCTTTACGTGTGGTGTGGTTGTCGGTGGTTATTATGCACTCGCATTCACTCAACAAAAAAATGTCGGCGTTTCCTCTTGCGTGTGTGTGTGTGTGTGCTTGTGTCTGTGCGTGTGTGCGTGTGTGCAGGTCTCCCACGCACGTGGCATCGCAGCCGCTCCGTCTGGTCTTGAGTCGACGTGCCTTGTGTTTGCATACGGTCCCGACCTCTTCTACACGCGCATTACTCCGTCAAAGCCATTCGACATTTTGAACGACGACTTTAACTATCCGCTGCTTCTTCTCACTGTGGTTGGCCTCGCTGTCGGATGGGGCGTAACGGCCCAAATGCATCGTGTGCAGCAGGTCAACAAGCTCTGGAAGTAACAAGGGGACCCAAGCGGCGACTGATGCACACAGGACCGACGGCAGATGACCGTTGGCGATGTTATTGTTTTCTCTTTTGGTTTGTGTGAATGATTTGCGGGTGCCTCTTTTGAGATGCCTGAGAACGGCAGTGCCGGCATTGTCTGTTCTGTTGTACCACTATTGTGTTTTTTGTTTTTGTGTGTGTGCTTGAAAGAGCTGTGTGCGGATGCATGGAGACTGCGCGCATTCTCCCCTCATGTGTTGTCTTTTTGCCCATTTTTGTGTTGTGCTTCAGGACTTTCTTTCTCAGCTGCGCGCGCCGCGTGTCTGTTGTATTGTTTCGGGGTTGCATGGCAATGAATTGCCGCCGTGTGTATATGTGTGTGTGTCCTGAATGGCCTTCATGATGGATTAATAACATTCGTCCCCGCAACAAAGCGGCACTTATTCCTCATTGATCGTGGTCTTTGTTCCACTCCGAATGCAATGAAAGGCTTCTGGACGTAATACCTCATCGAACTCTCTGTAGATCGTCGTGTCGCACCACGTGTTGTTTAATGCATTTATGTATTTAAAAAAACAAATTGGGTGCAAATTGTAGCATTTGTGTGGTGGTGTGTGAACGCGCGGAATGGGCACGCAATGCGGAAGCGCAGACGGCGTATAAGCAAAAGACAAGCGAACAAGTAAACGATTTTCACGAGAGGCGACCCCCATAAACATCCACAACAAAGAGAAGAGAAAGAGGGAGAGCAACGCGGTATTGCTGCACTCAGAGCGTTGTCGCCAAATGTCGAATTCCCTCTCCTTGGCAACGGCCGGCACTGTATTTCCCGAAACAACAGCCGGCGTCGAGTGGGAAGGGAGAGGGGGTAGGACAAATGTCGTCGTGGAATCCAACTACCGATGCCCGTGCCCTTTCCAACTCCACAGAGGGAAGATATGCTTGGAAGCACATCGCAGCATCAGCATCATTCGACAGTGAGATCGTCATTAAAGTAGACGTGAATGGCAGGGAGAAACTCGTCCTCGTCCATTGCAAGTCGCGAAAACTCGTCTCCCTCGTCGAAAATGTTGTTGAGTTCCAGCGAACTCTCCATGTCGAGCTGCTTGCCCATGTACTTCCACGTGTAGCTGGCCGCGTGCGAGTTGTATTTGAGGTATCGCCGCTGAATCTCGTTGATCGTCTCTTCGGAACACACCTACGGTAAGAACAAACAGACAACAGAAAAGAGATATTATAAGAGGCATATTGTTATCTCATATCGTCGATGAGAGGGAATGCATGCAGCAACTGAGACACAGACCGCAATGCAACTGCAAAACACTCACCTCGACAACTTGCTCCTGCGATGTCAGCGTGTTGATGATCCTGACCTTCCGTGTTTTCCGCGACAAATATCCAATGCACAGTCTCTCCTTTCTCCACCACGGCTTGTCACTAATCACAACCCAATCAGAGCGCGGATTCTTCGGGGGTACATCGAGGAAACGTCCGTATGGTGTGTATGGTACCCGCCGTCCAGTCTCGGTGTCCACATATGTTTTCACCTGAAAATGAAGACAAACAAGTATGAACAGGTAGGGTTAATAAATTTGTACAAGTTCGCATTTTTGTGTTGCCACGTTAAGTAATTCGGAATAATGCTTGTGGCTGTGAAGGCAACGGCAACGGACGGCACCGATCACAGCACGACAGCTTCTTTAGATCAGTGAGGCTCGTGTAATCCAAAATGCGAGCCGAAAAGAAGGAAAGAGACCACAAATACAATCTATGACTGCAACCAGTATGGCACATTTTCAATGATATGCGCGCCACATATACAGTGTCTGTAGTCTATACGCGTGTCTACATTTACAGACTAATACTTACATCGCCCGTCTTGGCATCGAACCAGTGAGAAATATCCTTGCCCGCGAACATAAGAATGGGTTTGAGGAGGATGCTCCCTGCAACGACAGAACAATGGCAAACAAACACACAAAGTGAGCGAGTAATGCACGGACTGGCCATGCAAACAGGGCAGAATGCTTGGCTCGACTTCAGAACAAACAAGAGCTCAATCACATTGCTGCAAATTATAAGAAAAACAGGTGGGAGAATGCATCTTTCAGGTGCACTTACAACAACAACAACTATAACGCATTTAGCGCAGATTGCACCAAAAAAATGTCCACGCATTCATACAAACTACAACAAACATGCACACATATGCATCCACATAACAACGAGGAATAGTGATGCCTGCCAGCCTGCCCCGAAGGAAATCTCACCCTGGTTTTCCTCGCACAAGGGGGTCAGGTCGTACACCTTCCCCAAAAACGACACCCAGCAATCAGACGACGTTGAGTGCGTTTCAACCTCAGCGGGCGTGAAATAGCGGCTCCGCGCCAAGCCAGTCTCATCTCCCTGGTTTGTCATTTCTTGTGCCGCTGCTCCACAGCGTTTAGCGTTTGTTGGAGTATGTGTTGAGTAGAGAAGTTTTGCAGTGGCCTGCACAGATTCGCCCTCGGTTAACTGCTATTCTTTCGGTAAACTTATCAATGTGTACCAATACTTCATGTGGCAGACACACACACACACACACACACACACACACACCAGCAATAGCAAAAAACAAACTGCAAAACATTGTGTCTTTCTTTCACTTAGCGGCCGTCTGAGGCGAAACGGCGAGTGGAGCCATAGTGTCCATGGAAACACATCCGGGTGTTCACGTGACATATTTTATATCACGTGATACATCACGTGTGCAATTTGCTCTGGTGCCCCGGATGTTGCGGCTCAGTCGCGGCGGGTGTCATTGGTTCTGTCTCAACGTGACACACCAGTGCGCGCAAACTGGAAGATCTAACGGGCGGGATGGCTGAAAAGTGCTTGTGCATCGATCCATTTGTGAGCTTTGTGCGCTCCTTTTCGGTTTTTTGGCTTAATTGAACGTCGGTGTGTCTGATCGCGTGTCTGTGGGTGTTGTGTGTAAATAGCTTTCGTTCTGGTCACAGTGCGCCAAAGTTCATACAGCCGGCGCAAGGAGAAGTGCTGAGTGATGGCACAATTGGTGGGTAATCGCGTTTATTCGCCTACATATGTGGGCTGTATTTATATCGATCTGATGGCGTAGAGAAGGTGGTGTGCATGTGTGCCGCAGCGAAGGAAAGAATGAAAGTCGGCGCTTCCCTCGTTATAGCAGTGGACAGTCGCCATTATAGCAATGCGCACTTGCGCTTCATTACTCTGTGCTGAAAATGGGTGCACATTCGACGCGCAGTATGTGTCTGCCCTGTTGGGCAACGCATCTTCCGATACAGATGTCTGGTGCCCATCGAATCTGCAGTGGATGGACCATTACTTTGGCCAGTGTTGCACCAGCTACGCAAATGTCGCCGGTTTCTTCATCGGTCTTTCTTCGATTGGCTTTTGGCTTATTGCGCAAGGACCGTGGGTGTCTGTCTTTGTTTCTTTGTTTTTTTGGTGTTGGATGCCGTTGTTTCGTGCATGTACCTCGCTAGTCTCAGGCATATCTCATGGCTGTTTTGGAGGACGGAAGTCTCTCTCGTTCTGGAGTCGCATATGCCTGGACACTTACTTGAGTCCTTCGTTTCTCTTACGCACTTTTGCGAACTTTGTTTGCTGTGAAGTGTATTGGCTAGCCTCTGAGACTGAATCTTTCATGGCACAATGTGTTCGCTGTAATCGAATCACATGCGTATATATGCCTTAATCACACAATGTGTTGCTCTTTCGCAACCGTAATTCAAGGAACGATCCTTTTGATTGCCCGGGTACGTGGCAGACAGCTCACAGCGCACTGTTTGTGTTGAATTTTCGCAGGCAAATCTACCTGAATTTCAAGAACGGCAACGTCGAGTCGCTTGCATTTCTCTTTCTGCTTCAGTGGCTGCTTGGTGACATTACCAATCTTGTTGGTGCCTTCCTCACTCACCAGCTCCCCACGCAGGTGCGGTAATGTTTGTGTATGGGTGTTTATCGTGAGATATGTGCCTGTTTGTGTTACTGTCTGTCGCCCTTCCTGTATGGAACTAGGATCGAGAACACTCTTCGTTGTGTGATTTCCTGCTCCGCATGCTGCGCTCTAATGTGACCGCCGCAATCTGTTGGTGTTTTTGATCCCTTATGCCATCACGCTTCATTTTGTTTGGTGCAGATTTATACTGCGGTATATTTTTGCTCCATCGATGCCGTCATGGTGACGCAATACATTTACTATCAGTATCGGAATCGGAATGATCGATACAGCGCAATCAACGACGACTATGCCTCCGAAGGAAAAGGTGGGGGTGACTGTAAGCTCTGCCGCACCGCGTGTCTTTGTTTGCATACGGCGCCTACATGCATCCACTCGCAAGTGTCTGCCCTGCCTATCCATCTGTGTGCGTGTATATGTGTGTGTGCTTGTGTACTGGCCAACTGTCAGGTATATGGTGCAAAGTCGAGTGAATGCGCATCCCTATATTCGCTCCATGCTTATCGTTTTTCTACCGCCTCTGCGTGCATTATCATCGTCGCCATCGCGCAGTGCGGTCCCTGTCGATCGCAGGCAAGCGCTCGTTGCACGCCGTTCTTTTCGTCGGTGTCTCTGCCGCGTCGTTTGCCGGCATCACTCTCCGCAGCATGGAGGCCGATACTACTGCGCATGTGGGACGTCGCCTCCTGTCGCAGTCGACATTCTCGGTGGGTTTCTCTACACCGCTCTCCCTCTCCCTCTCCCTCTCCCTCTCCCTCTCCCTCTCCCTCTCCCTCTCCCTCTCCCTCCCTTCTTTATCTCAGTTTGTTTCCATAGAGTGTGCAGATTCATGTAATGTGGGTTGTCTGGCAGTCTTGTGTCTTGGCCAGGGATATTCATGTGAGTCCCCCTGCTCTTGGCCACTGAGTCTCTGTCCGACAACTAATTACTTTTACGATGTACTTTCCTTTCCGACAGAACACCTCCAACTTGATTGGATACATTCTCGGTTGCATTTCGGCAGTGCTTTACCTCTGCTCTCGAGTGCCTCAGATCATCAAGAACGTGAGTCCCTGTTTTTTTTTTGCTATATCAATTGTCTCAAATTTGGCTCTTTTTTTATTTAAATGTTTTTTTCACAACGTTTTGATTATTTCAATCATGTTGAGTGCTTTGTCGCACGTTTGGCAGTGTGATGATGTGGGATTGCCTATCATACTCACTTCTGTTTTCTTGGAGTCGGGTGCCTATAAATTGCTGATCTTGCAGCATCCACCTTTCTCCTTACGTTGTGTGTGTCGTGGTGTGTGTTTTCGTTCGGCTGCGCGTACAATTGATTCACAAAATGTGTACTGCAGTTCACAATTTACTAATATTTATTCAATAAAATTGTGTTGCAGTTCCGGCGCAAATCGACGGAGGGTCTTGCGCTCACCATGTTCTTCATGGCTGTGCTTGGTAACACAACATACGCCATCTCCGTCTTCCTCTGTCCGTGCGGCAGCCTCACCCTCTCCTACCTCGTTGATAAGTTCCCGTGGCTTGTTGGAAGGCAAGTATTGAAATATGAATGTGATTGCCCTTCACACGAGTGTGTGTGTGTGTGTGTTTATTTCGGATTGTGTTCCTCGTATGCCTGTGCATAGTGTTTGTGACTGTGGGACAGCCCATGTGTCCATGTTTGTGTTGCTCTGTCGGTGTGTCGCCACTTGAATCAGCGTCGTACTGTCAGAGGAGAATTGACTAGTCTCTGTCCTCTCATACTATTCACTGAATTCATGCTCGCATTTGATCATCTTCATCTTTGTATTGCGCGATGGTTAATGGTTCTTCTCTCTTTGTCTTTTGTTGGTTTGTCGATTGATTGTGTGTTGCGCATTGCAGCATGGGCACCCTGTGCTTTGACTTCACGGTGGGTGGGAGTGTCCGATAATAACCGCAATCTATGTGCAGTCCCGGGTGTTGGATTGACTCTGCTTTGATTGGAACACGAGCCGTTCCATGCCTTACTCTCCTTCTCTCTCTTATATGGAGTCCATGGGCATAGCGCCTGAGACTCTGACTTGAATCCTACAACCCTCTCTCTCTCCCTTTGTTGGGGTAGATGGGCCTATGCCTAAGCGTTTTGAGTACTGAGGATCGCTCCCTCACACACACTCTCATTCTGTGGGACGTTTGAGGACTGAAGGTCGCTCCCATAGAGTTTTGTTTCTGTGTGTGTATAGAGCCCTACGATACCAAGCTCAAACCATAATCTCTCTGTGGTTTTGCATTGTGTTGTGCCTGCAGATCTTTGTGCAGTTTTGGCTGTACAGGAAGAACAAGGGAGGGAACGTCGAGGAACACGCGCACCTTCTCGCGGACGGCAACGACGGTGCAGAGGTGCAGTACTCTGCCGACAAGTACGCTGGATACGGATCAACACAGGAGTTGCGTCTCTGAGACCATCGGCGGACTCGCCAGCGAATAGTGTGGTCATGGTTGTGTCGCTTTGTCGCCTCTTATGAAGTCCATAAGACACTGGCTGGAGTCATGCATTCCTCTCGTCCCACCTGCTGCGTCTGTTTCGTTCTCTTGTAATCTGCATCTGTCTTGAAGACGTGTGCTTTGCATTTGTACTTGCTCTTGCGTTCCCGTGCGCCATTGTGTTCAGTGCCCACGTGCAATCCGTGCAACAATGAAAGGGCGAGCCATGGGTTGTGATGTCGATGGCGTATTCGAAGCAGCGCAGGCTTTTACTTGTCGATATCAGGCAGTGTTCGCAGATTTGTCTCAAGCGTTAAAACTAGTTTCCTTGTGCATTTTCTTATTGCCTTTGTTTGCAATTCTCGGCAAAAGTGACATGAGAGAGGCAAGGGATTCGATCGGTGGCTGATGCTACACACACACAAACAAGCAAACCACAGTGATATCTGCGTCGCACACTTCAGACACGGTCAGCAGACGCTTTAGAATTACGTTGCAAACCAGGAACACATACGCATACGCAAACAGTCACGCGCACCACCGCACGCACGCACGCACGCACGCACGCACACGCCAAACGCCACACGCATACGCAAGCTATAACACGCAAGAACGCAACGCAAAATCGGTGAGGTTAAACGAGAGGCGGAGTGGAAGTGGCAACTTTTCCTTAGTCACTGAACTATTCCCATTCGAAATGATTCCATTGCTCCCTGTGGGTACTAGGCGCCACGTACACTCTCCACCGTCGTCATCAGCAAATGACGCACGACGGCCCACTCGTGTCAGCCTCTTCATCTGGAGGCACAGCAAGGTCATCCAGGGTGCGTGGTATGCCGTCCAATACATCCAACCACGGCACTTCTTTGAACACTCTGCGAATGTGTGTGTTGCATGTGGGACACCATATTTGTCAACAATCAGCAAGGACGACGAGAGTAAAGTCTGGTACCAAGACTACAGATCCAAAGCGGCACAGGCATTGAAGTGATGTGCGCGCACAAACACACATGCATACAAATGCACACGCATACACTCGCACATCCCATATCACACGCATGCATGCACAGAGGGCGCCGAGAGCACGCACAAAGTAGAGGCATTAAGAAGGTTGAAGGCAATCCACAGGGTACACTCAATAAAAAGAGACAATAACCCATGCGCGCACCTGTATCGGTAATTGCAGTCAAATTCGACCGGATTCCCGGTGAGCGTCAACACCCGCAGCGCCTTTAGGGATCTGAGGCCGTCCAGTGACGAAATGTTGTTGAAGGAAAGATCGATCAACGTGGCATGCGGGGCATTCGGCAAGCACTGTTTGTGTGTGTGTGTGTGTGTGTGTGTGTGTGTGTGTGTGTGTGTGTGTGTGTGTGTGTGTGTGT
>CALSCR010000155.1:0-21814 GCA_943704495.1 Pigoraptor chileana
TGGCGGCATCTTCCGCGTCTTTGACTGACGGTATTCCTAACTCAAGCTGCCACCGTTTGAAAGCAATGTATTCATGATTTCCCGAAAAGGTCTCAAATAAACGCCAACAGCATGACGCAAGCGTTTTTGCATCGTGTGGAAGTACTGACGCGAAAATCTCAATGACAATGTCGTCGTGCTGGTTCATTTTGTCAACCTCCAACCTACATTGTCAATATCAAGAGTTTGGCGTAATTTCAATTTTTCCCTGGTACCGCACGCTCCTCACAGCTGACTACGCGGGCGCCGAGGTATTCTTCCAAAAGGCACATTGGAGTTGCAAATGCTTGGTAATATCGCACTGTTTTACGTGCGCGTGGTATATCGACCTTGCCGCCGCCGAGCAGAAGTCCGAGGACACGTCCGTCTTTGGCGAATATGGCCGAACCAGAATCTCCACTGAGGGACGGTGGTAAATTCTTTTGCAATCCGAGGAGAGTGATCGCAAGTCCGAGCGGTTTCGGCTCTTCCCTCGGATGAAACATCTGCAAGCATTCCGCCAAAGTACGAGGTAGCTCGCGAACCTCACAAGCGACATCGGTGAAATAGTCATCCCAGTCAAGCTGCTTCTCGCCCCTATCTTGAAATACGTTTCACGAGGGAGCGTGGCACTCAGAGACCGCAGGTCGACGCTTCCTCGTAGGCGGGGAATGTCACCGAGCATTTGCAGAACGAAGCGACTGTCGCAGACATGTTGAAATGAATGTCTTTGACAAGCGAACAGTAAGTCATCGTTTTCGTCTTGACGCTTTGAAAAAAGTCACACAGCAAATCAATGCTTTCATCCGTCTGCAAGCGCGCCTCTTCGCTTTGTAAACTCAGCGAGTGGGCGATTTTGGAAACCAACTCGGTGCTGTTGACCACGCCCGCCAAAACCGACCGAAACATGTCTTGACTCGAAACAATCACGGCGAGCGCATCGGCCAGAGCCGTGTTTTCTTGTGCCGGAGAAGACGCGTCTTCCACGATCGCGAGCTCTTCTGGCGCTGACATTTCTGCAGACGCGGTCGCTTGGCCGTTGCTGCATCGCCGCCTGTATTTGCGTCAGAAGAGTCACTCTCACTCGCGGTGTCATCTGAGGAATTGCCGTCATTAGCAGCCGCGGCCCAAAATGCCAAGTTGTTCCTCTCCGGAGTTTTCGACCATACCTACGGCGACGGCATCGTCAAGCATCGCAATGTCACGTCGATAGCGTTGCTGTGAGCAGCATTGTTGTGTCGGTATGTTGCCGTGGTAAATCCCCAGGTGCTCAGCAAGGGCTGCGTCAAAACCAAGAGGGCGTGAACAGCTCAAGACAGGACAGCGTGCGCGACCCTGCGAGTCGAAGCGCTCTCCATGGGGACCGACGGCGCCGGCTTGTTCGGAAGCGATGCAATTATACGTGCGAATAAATGAATTCGTTGGCGTTGGCAATGGATGCACAATTTTAAGGTGGCGACGTAGGTTTCTTTATACTAATCATTTTCGCGCAATGTGGGCAAGGTGGTGGGCAAGCCACATTGCCCACAGCGTGGCTGTCGACGCATTTTCGGCACTCAATTTCTGTGAGATGGAGTTGTAAAAAAAGTGTTGAATCGAGTCACGTTTAGGGTTAGGGTTGAAATTCAAGACTGTTGGGCGCGCTCGGTTGGCTGTTCTTATTGCTAAGTCATTTCGGCACGTGATGAGAATTTATCCTAGACAATCTGGAATAATCTTGAGAGCCGAAGGTGTCACGTGATGATGCAAATCTGTAAACTTTCTGTGTATCTCCTGTAAATACAGTCATAGACAGAGTCGCTGTTTGTACCACTGTCAGATTGGTGGGCAATGTATGGCGAATTCTCGAATTAAGTCATTTCATTGATGTCGATGTTCCAGGGAGAGCAGTTGGGACATGTTGCCTCGCCAAACAATTTTTCACTTTATTACCACCCCACAAATCATTCAAAAGGAGTGCTCTCTAATATAAAATTCCCCACCCAAACACTCAAAAAAAATTTAGTTGGTAGGACAGTTTGCCTCGCGAGGCAATTTTTCACATTAGCACACTGGGCATTTTTGCACTTATTGGTAAGACACTTTGCCTCGCGAGGCAAATTTTTACATTATCCAACAAACAAATCATTCAAAAAAGAATCTGCTCTCCAATATAAAATTCCCACGCCAAGCACTGACCTGGTGAGGTCATTTTGACTGGCAAAAAAGCCCAATTTTTCACTTATCTGGTATGATAGTTTGCCTCGCGAGGCAATTTTTCACATTATGCAACGCACGAATCATTCAAAAAAGAATCTGCTCTTCAATATAAAATTCCCCACACAAAAGCTAGTAAATGGTCATTTTGCCTCACGAGGCAATTTGTCATCAAGACACACACACTGTGTTCAACTGGTGTGCTCACGATATGTCCAAATAACTTATTTCTTCTGCATTGCCAGCCACAGCAACATGTCGGAATTCCTGCCCATCCCGCCTGCCTTTGAGGGCGGCGTTTGCCATCTTTGCCGCAATTACAATAAGGCGATTACAACGCCTGTGTTTGCTTTTTGCCCTGCTGGGAAGCACATATTTTGTGTCGCATGCGGACCAGCGCATCACAATGGACATATCGCGAAGGGTTGCATTGCACGTACAGGGCAATGCTTCTGTGCAAGTGCGCCGGTGAGTCTCGATGGTCGCCATCTCTCCTCGGCCGTCGAGTATGATACTGCATGCATGTATGGAGCACGCTGCATGTTTGGTCACTGCCAGACATGGAAGAAGAGCGTACGGTCAAAGGCAGATCGCTTCCGCAAAGGAGAGGGGGGGAAACCCATCGTCGATCGCAAGCCAAAACGAATCAAATTGGTATGTGTGGTGGAAGTCCTAGTGTTTATGTTATGTGCATACGTAATGCATTTGTCTGACAGGTAGACCCGATATTATGTGACATTGTGGGAATGAAAGTGGGGTGTGGTGTGTGAATGTGGTAGATGCAACAGAGCGTGTGTATCTGGGATGTATCTTGAATGTGGCACGGCAAATCTCGTGGCATGTGCGGATTTGCCAAGTTTCCTCCACATGATACGTAGAGTATGTTACCTGTGAGTGTGTGCAATTCATATTGTTTCAGTAGTTCCTCTCCACACACATGGGAACGTGTCGTATTTTTGTGTCATGTCGGCAGAAAGAATCGATGGGAGGGGGAGATCATACCTCCCATATGGGTTCCTTCTGAGAGGACTGCACTTCTTGTTTTCTGAATGATTGCTGTTTGTCAATGTGCAGCATGCAGAGCCCTTTTCATCCTCAGAGAGCGGGCGACTGTACTCCCTGGATGCTGCAGCAATTCCCATACACAGTCTCGATCTCCTCCGGGATACCCTGGAATGGGATACCATGGGCAACACACAAGTTTTCGATTGTGCAACAGGTGGGTGTCATTATCTTGACTGCAAATTACATGTTTAGTGTATTGTCCAGTCTTCATTATTTTGAGTGTTGAGTGCGTATGCATGTTGATGCAGCAATGAGTGCATGTGCAGTATGCGAACGGATGTCCGCCCCTTGTGTGAGTCGGTTCACTGGTGTTCATTTGGGTTGCAAATTTGTATGCGATGCAATACTACTCTGTCCCAATCATAGGTATTGAAGAGCACCATTGAGACTGAAAAGTTCGGACTCATCCTCGAGCTTGAGGAGCGCCACTATGAGAGGACACTGACCATCGCCGAGTTTTTCGTTCTTTCGCACGACCTGGCTGTTAAGAACCTTGGCGAGGGCCTTCTCGCAACTCTACTCAAGGAAAAGGACCTGGTCGTTATTTGTGACCACCTGAGGGAGGCAATTGCACGGCTTCGTAAGGGAAGCACGGTCTCTTACTACCTCAAGGACATAGATGCGTATGATGTGGGTAATTCTTATTTTGCTGTTGTGCTATTGTTGCACTCTTCCCTACGTTGTTTGCTGTTGTGTGTTGTAATGTGTTTCACCTTTGTGCGCTCTTCCCCTGCTGTTGTCGTGTCCTATGATTGTCATATCAGATGTGTTTATGTGTTTATGGTATGATTAGATGTTGTCGATTGTCATTCTTGCCAACTGCTGATATGGCTTTGTACATATATGTGCTGTTTCACATGGTTCCTGGGCCTTAATGCGCTGTTAACATCTTTTGTGGGTGCATATTGTATCCCCGTTTACACTCATGTTGTGCACTTTCACTCCACTCGACTATGTCAACCAGGGAGATTCCCTTCCCCAACTGAAGGCTGTATACCGCCTCCTTTTCGACAAGATGTTTCCAGCACACCTTGTGCCTGGGCGGGCAGGTTTCGATGCTCTTTCACTTTACATCAAAGAGCATGACCACATCCCCGGCATAACCCTCCCATTCTTTTACGTCGGGGGCTTCTTTTCATGGTTCGGGCTCCACCTGGAGGACGTGGATTTGTCGTCGGTCAACTTCTCATTGCCGATCCCGCCGTCTCTCGAGGCGATATTTGAGCAGCATTCCCTCGGATCTGTGTGGAAGCTGTGGCAGTTTCCACACGGGTCTGCCGTTGACTTCTCCAATGACCTCGACAATGCCACCAACCTTGGGCCAGGGGTCGCACTAAAGTCGCGAGGGTTTTATACGTTCAATAGACCGGTACGTGATTGCAATGAATTGGGTAAATTGTATTTTGAAGCATCCCCAACGGGAACGTACATGGTCTCATTTGCATGATATGAATATATCGAATTTATATTTCAGATGCCGGCCACTGCATCTGGACCTCGACGGCCACAGCGGAAGGTTTGTTGGGTGGAATAACATGCCTGAATACTTATCTATCTTCTCGCACACAGATTGAAACACGCATGCACTGTTTCTCTTTATCTCTGACTTTCCCTTCCCTCCCCCTCTCTCTGTCCTGTCTATATGTCTTTCACACACATATACACACTTTAATACACATGTGTGAATGCATATATATCAGAGAGGAGAGACAGGAGATAGTGAAGGAGAGAGGGGGGAAGAGGGGGAGAAACAAAGTGTGTATATGTGTGTGAATTCACGTACTCAGGTTTCTGTGTATCTCTATACATTACGAGTCTATTGATAAATCCATAGTTAAGATCACGTGCATTGACTAAGTGGCCATACAAAGTGAATTTAAATATAGGCATAGACAGAGTCGCTGTTTATGACCATGTCAGATTGGTGGACAAATTCTTGAATTAAACCGCTTGATTGACGAGGCAACATGGTTTGCCTTCGCGAGGCAATTTTTCACATTGTACAACGCACAAATCATTCATGATAATCAAGATCGGGTTTGGAGTATGCATCGGACTCTTTCTCAACAGTGTCCCTGTTTTACAAGATCAGCACAACTGTGCTTACATTTGTCATTGTGTTCATTAATGTTCACATGTTCATCCGGTTGCGTCGAATATCGACGAGGCCGTGTGTGATAAAAGGTTGTGTATTGAAAAAAGAGCTGTGAACATAAATGAAAACCTTTCATACGTTGAGCCTTAGGAGGCACACGCTTGGTGGCATGGTCATCTCAACCCTAGATGGAATAGCAATGACAGCACGACCCGTACGACCGACTGCAGACCGAGAATTGTCTCACCGCAGCTCAGCTCCAGCGGTAGCCGGGATCACGCGGTGCCTTCGAATTCTCCTGCGCATGCATCTTGGGGTTTGCTCCGCAATAAGCTTTCATTGGTGTAATTCTGAAACTAACAAACAACATGTACACGGCAGGGTCAACTACTGAATTCGAAGCCACAACGTTTCCGAAACACAAACGCAAACATTTTTCAAATGGCCCAGCACTCACCTTAACGCAACAATCCTGCCATGAAAGCACCCGGATCACCAGCTCGGTTGTTCGCTGGCCGCAGAACGCAATACACGAGTAGCCTCCGAGGAGGGCTTTCATTAATGTCCCCGGTTGCAAGTGGCACTCCGGATTCCGTAACTGTTTCATTAATCGCGCGCCCTTCGACTTCCTCCTCCACAGACCATGCTGAGTCGTCTCGGCGTTTCAAAAAGCATGTTGACGTTGTTCTATGCGAGCTTTTCCAGTCCCGCTCCTTCATCGCCGTAAAGAATTTATACGAATACGAATGCGGTCACTGTTTGCGAGATTCTTCCCAAAGCAGAATTGAACAAGGACCACTCGTGTGCAAAATTCGCTGTTGTTATTGAGCTGCGCTGCCGAGAGGTGACCGAAGCTTGCACGCCGATCAGGATCGTTGTCCATTTCACCTTCTGTGAGTATTCCGACGCAAAGTTGAATTAGAAGATGAAGAAACAGTGGATGGATTGATTTTTTGGGTGGACTTAAAATGAATCGATCCGACACGTTTTTGCGTAAGCGTTGTTGACATTGCGTCAAATACGGGGTGGCATTGCCACTTTGTTTGGCAATGGTAGTTGTTATTTATTAAAACGAGCGTGCAAGTGAATACAATGCGCCTTGGGCAGCGCCACTCGCGCATACGCAAAATTGTTCATTGGGAAACCGCGCGAAAAAACAATATGAAAATGAAAAAAAAGGCGATCGCACGAGCGATAACACGCGAGCTATCCCCAGCGAAGTCCCCAATCGTCAAATACGCTGCGCAGCGGCACAAACGCGGCGATATCAACTTTGTTGCCAGCGCAATGAAAGCCGAGTGGGAGGTCATAACCGTCCTTGTCGAGCCGCCAGAAGCTTCCACAATCGCCTGCTTGCGTAAACGTACTTCCACGATAATCACGCGTCGCATCCTTTTGAACGATAACCTCTCCTCCGGGAGGCGCCTCGACAATCTTGCCGAATGCTTGCGCAGTTTTGCCGCCCGCTAGGTAGACGAGCGCCTCGACGCAATCCTTGATCACGGGCGGGTGCGGCAAGCGGGCGACACGCGCGTCAACAGACGTCACCAGTTCGACCAGCATCGCATCCCAGTGGGCGTGCTGGTTGGCGATCCGCCCAACGGCGACGTTGGAAACCGCGGAGTGCGCATCGTAGACCACCGTGGCCGTTTCAAAGTCATGGCGAGTCGTGACGGCGAAAACACCAATCAGCGCTGTGCTGTTCGGGACGACTTTGGCGCAGTAGGATCCGAGACGAGTCACCCCCGCGGGGGGTCTGTTCGCGTTGGCGACGCAATGGTTGTCATACATGCGCAGCATTTGTCGCTGTAGCTTGAGTTCTTCGCGGACTTGAAGCTCAATGCCGTCGATCTCCAGGCGCCCATATGCTTCGCAAATGCGCCGCTTGACCTCTTCAACGTGATCGATGGCGACACGGATGCTGATGACTCGAGTACCCGGCACAAATGCGCCTTTTTCAAAGCGCAACGAAGGTCCAACGCTCCGAATATTCTTGTCGAGTTCGCGCAGGCGCGGAGTATGCGCGAGGGTGACGAGATATGCCGGCGTTTCCTTCTCAATGTCGGCGAACAGATTGCTGGCGGCCGGCTCGCTGTACTTGGCGGGATCGGCCATGGTCATATCTGGGCGAGTACGGGGAACGATTGATAAATGCAATGCTTTTCCGATGAAGAATTGATCCGTTATACTCAATACCTTTTATCAACAGCTCGTCAACTTTGTCGGTAGAACCGCTCCCTGATGCCGACGAGGGGCCTTTACCTGCCAAAGAGAATGCCATAAATGTCAAATGCAGTTCTTATATCAACTCGGAATTAATAATATACCCGCATGGCCGTACCTTCGAGCTTTCTCCCAAGAAGCTTGACCTCTTCCTCGGAAAGGAGAATGTTCGTGAGGCAACCCAAGCCGCAAGCGATGGCCGTCGTGCCTACCGCCGTGAGTCGAAGGCCCTTTTTCCAGCACTGCGTGTGAACGGGTTTTTTACAGTTAGGGCAAGGGTATACGAGCTTTCGGTCACCCGGATTCTCCTGGCAGAGGTAGCACACGTCAATGCCCTGCGACCCGGCGTCCGGGAACGAGAGTGACAAGAGGTTGCGAAATTTCGCCTTGAGCTCGTCGGGAGGCTCGAATGCGTTGAGCGCCGCAACGTCGATGGTGTCGTCGATGTGACGTATAACGGCACAAATGTGCTTGCACGGCGCCGGCTTGTTGAACGTGAAGGCGGGGCAGTCGCATGTCATGTAGTCGCGAAGCTGTACGACCGTTTCGCTCCCCTTCCTTCTGTTTCGAACGCGCACATGGATGACGCCGTTGCGCGAGTCTTCGGTCGCTGTGAGGACGATAACGTCCTCCATGTTTTGAAGGGTGTGCCGTAATAGGATGCTCTTTTCGATGTTCGTATTGTTTTTTTAAGAGCAGTGTGCTCCTTTTGCAATTTTGCAATGGTGTGAACCGTGCAAATGGGTACGCGATTGCACGGCCGGACGCCGTTACCTTCTTTTATGCTCTTGTGCAGGTAAAAACTGGCGTCACACATCAGTAATGATCCGACTGTCATTCTTCGTCGCATGCCCGCGGACATACCAAATGCGTGTGCAGGATGGATGAGGAGATGCAAGGTTGACTGAACGCTTCATGTTTCGAGAGCGCACGATCACAGTGCGGCCTGTTTCGGATGTCGCTCACCCCGTATGCTCAAAGAGAAACGACTTCTAAAATTATCCACCAATAATGTCAGGTGTATTCCTGTGACGTCAGCCGCGCGTCCCGTTAATTAATAAGGAGAATTTGCATGATCACGTGGCGTCCCGTTAACGAGTCACATTTGCACCTTACTGACGCTGAAACAACACGTGATCACAGTAGTTTTCTGTCATTAAATCACAAAGCATTGCGAGTTCTCGGTTGTGTTTGTGTTTGCAGTCCAAAAGCGATGGCCGCATCGTGTTGTGATTTGCCAACAGACGCGGCGGAAAAATATGGCCGGGAATTTAAGACAGTACATGGCGAGCTCTCGTAAACATTTTTTTGTATTGATGAATTTCAAAAAAATTATCACGTGTGGTTGAAAAAATAAAACCCATCAGTCAACGTCGCATTGACGTCAACATCGTCGTGGCGTACACAGGTGTGTCAATTTTGCCACATTGACCTATTGCCTGTCCTTGTCTGAGTTGTAACTGATCGCCAAACACTCCCGACCGCATTGACACACTGTTTTCAGATATGGCGTAAGGCGAATAACGATACACTATTGTACAGCGCTCGGCATTAATGGAATCGAGGCAGTCCACCCTCGTTCTTGGACACGGACGAAAGTACGGGGACTACATTAAATGCAGTCGACGAACTTCGTTGGATCAACGATCCCTATATCTGTATGAATGTGGAAGAGTCAGTTGAGTTGTCTTTGACATATTCCAATTTCCGTGGACGTTTGCATCGGATGAGATGTTCGACCGTATCATTGACTCTAGCGGAATGTTGGCTACTGAACTGTATGTCCTCAGTGGGTTTGAGGCTGAATTGAGACGTGTGTTGAGAAAGGTGGCACGTTTTACGGCAGCTATGGAGTCCAGTTGATCAAATCAGACATCGAGATTGATAGCGTGAAGAACCAATTTCAAGCAAATTATAAAAGATATAAAGCAAAAAGAATGAATGAACTAAAGCGCGTGTGCGATGAAGCAAATTATCTTGTAGGAGACCGAGGCGACGGCCGTGACGTTGACGAGACGTGACGCTGTGTGTCCGCTCCATTTTCTGGACCCCTTGTTAATGGAGGCGTTTCGTTTTATTTTGATCAACCGAAACACAGCCTAAATCAAAGTCTCGCAAAACAAAATCCAAAACCTCTAGCACTCCCAATTATCCCAACGTCTTTGTTTCCGTTCTATGACGTAAATACACGTTTAATTCATGATTATGTTATGGTTCCGAAGAACAACAAACGCAACCCGTGGTGCACGGCGGATACGCTCAAAGGAAAAAATGAATTTGACACAACCATGATAAACATGTATTAGTCCACCAAATTGAATTTATCCTCGTTTTAAAGCACATGCTGGCCGTTGGAGCTAGACTTTGTTTGCACGGATACGGACGGTCGGATACCGTGGTGAGCAGCGGATACGCTCTTTGTCATCTTGCATCTTCAAACAACGCAAAAGACAAACCCATGGCGCCGTCCACAGAACACACGAATATTGGGCAGGGGACCCACGGTGCTGTCTATTTGGTGCAACCAGATATGACCCCGGATGCACAGCTGACAAGCGGTCGCCTCGTGAAGTGCATGAGCACGGGCTTGGACTTCATTGAGTGTCCCTTGAAAGAAGTCTCAATCTATTCAAACCTCCGTCACGCCAACATTCTGGAACCATGTCTGAGTGGACAACAAAGTGTTTTAGGTCGAGAGATTGTCTCTCTGGATCATGCCCTTGCACGCAAAGTGTTTGAGAACGAGAGACTGTCTGTCTAGATCATGCTGCCTTGCCCGCAAAGTGTTTGAGGTCGAGAGACTGTATCTCTGGATTATGCTACCATTGCGCAATGTGTTTGAGGGCGAGAGAGTGTCTCTCTGGATCATGCTGCCCTTGCGAACGAAGTGTTTGAGGACAAGAGACAGTCTGTCTGGATCATGCTACCATTGCTCACCACATGTTTGACACACAGTCTCTCTGGATCAGCTGCCCATGCGCGCAACGTGTTTGGGGACGAGGGATTGTCACTCTGAATCATGCTGCCCTTGCGCACAAAGTGATTGACGACAAGAGATTGTCTCCCTGGAGCATGCTGCCATGGATCATACTGCCCTTGCAAACTGTCTCTCCGGATCATGCTACCATTGCGCAACGCGTTTGAGGACGAGAGACTGTCTGTCTGGATCATGCTGCCCTTCCACGACAAAGCGTTTGAGGACGAGAGATCTGTCTGGATCGTGCAGCCCTTGCACGTACAAAGTGTTTGAGGACAAGAGACTGTCTGTCTGGATCATGCTACCAATGCACACAACATGTTTGACAACCAGAGACTGTCTCTCTGAACATGCTGCCCGCGCACAAAGGGTTTGGCGACGAGAGACTGTCTGTCTGGATCATGCTACCAATGCGCACAACACGTTTGACAACCAGAGACTGTCTCTCTGGACATGCTGCCCTTGCGCTCACAAAGTGTTTGGCGACGCAGAGACTGTCTGGATCATGCTACCAATGCACACAACATGTTTGACTGTCTCTCTGATCATGCTGCCCTTGCGCGCACAAACTGTTTGGCGAGAGGCTGTCTGACTGGATCATGCTGCCCTTTCGCGCACAAAGTGTTTGAGGAGGAGAGACTGTCTGTGTGGATCATGCCACCATTGTTTGACAAGAGATTGTCTCTCTGGATCATACTACCATTGCGCTCAACCGGTATTTAACGATGAGAAATTGTCTGTGTGGATCATGCCACCATTGTTTGACAAGAGATTGTCTCTCTGGATCATACTACCATTGCGCTCAACCGGTATTTAACGATGAGAAATTGTCTGTGTGGATCATGCCACCATTGTTTGACAAGAGATTGTCTCTCTGGATCATACTACCATTGCGCTCAACCGGTATTTAACGATGAGAAATTGTCTGTCTGGATCATGCTGCCCTTGGGCACCAAGTCTTTGACGTCGAGAGACTGACTCACTGGATCATGCTACCCTTGCACACAACGTGTTTGAGGGATTGCCTCTCTGGATCATGCTGCCCTCGCGCAACATGTTTGACATCAAAAGACTGTCTCTCTGGATCATGCTGCCCTTGCACGCAACGTGTTTGATGGCGAGAGATTGTTTCTGGATCATGCTGCCCTTGCGCAACGTGTTTGGACGTCGAGAGACTGTCTCTCTGGATCATGCTGCCTTTGCGCGCAACGTGTTTGTGGACGAGAGATTGTCTCTCTGAATCATGCTGCCCTTGCACACAAAGTCTTTGACAATGAGAGATTGTCTCCCTGGATCAATGCTGCCCTTGCGCGCACAAAGTGTGTGACGACGAGAGGCTGTCTCTCTGGATCTTGCTGCCCTTGCGCGCAAATTGTTTGAGAACGAGAGACTGTCTCTCTGGATCATGCTGCCCTTGCGCGCAAAGTGTTTGAGAACGCGAGACTGACTCTCTGGATCATGCTGCCTTTGCACGCAACGTGTTTGAGGACGAGAGAGTGTCTGTCTGGATCATGCTGCCCTTGAGCGCAACGTGCTTGACGACGAGAGACTGTCTCACTGGATCATGCTACTATTACCATTGCCAACAACATGTTTGACGACGAGAGACTGTCTTTCTGGATCGTGCGTCAATTGCAGACAACATGTTAGACAACAAGAGATTGTCTGTCTGGATCATGCTGCCCTTGCGCACAAAGTGTTTGACTGTCTGTCTGGATCATGCTACCATTGCGCACCACATGTTTGACAATAGGAGACAGTCCCTCTGGATCATGCAGCCCTTGCGCGCAACGTGTTTGAAGACGAGAGATTGTCTGGATCATGCTGCCCTTGCACGTAGCGTTGCGCACACAAAGTGTTCGAGGACGAGAGACTGTCGCTTTTGAACAGTGCCCTTTGCGGAAAGTCATTGCCGGGCAAGAGACTGTCTGTATTGATCAATGTGCCCTTGCGGTTTTGAGGACGACAGTGTGTGCCGTTGTGCGCAAAGTGAGAGAATGTCTCTCCAGATCAGGCTGCCCTTGTGCAATCGGTTTTGAGAACGAGGGACGTAGCGTTTTGAATTATTCTGCATGCAGTCGTGCTGAATCAGTCCAGCCCCAAGGAAACTTTTTTGAGGATGAGAGAGACTTTCTTTCTGGATATGACCTTCAAGACACTTTCGAGGGCGCGAGGAAAGTTTTAAGGGATAGTCCTGTGAAGCGGAATCATAATGCCTAAACAGTGACAGAGTGCGATCTTATTGGGAGAAGCGACCATGTCCTTGTCTACACACCTGCCCAACAATCGTTTTGATAGCAAGAAACTGGGTCTGGGGATCATACCGTGAACCTTCGAAAAAAGCGACAGACCGGTTCTGTGGATAACGACTGCCAATAAAACTTTTTGAAAACGAGACTGGGTCCGCGGAGTCACACCTGCAAAGAATACGGTGGACACGTCCTCTGTGTCCAAAACAGTGTGATAGTGCGATCATGTTGGGTGGAAGCAACACAGACTCGGTCCAAAAACAGTTTCAGAGTGTGAACCCGTTGGCTGGAAAACGTTCATATCTACATTGGGTGCAATCCAAACGTCCGCTTCTCCCAACACTAACTGGCACCGTTGCGGGAACTGGTCACACTGGAGTATCAATAAGAGACAGACAATGCCGCAAAAACACTTCAACGTGTGTGGCAAAAAACTGGCCGGAAGATCTGACCGCTGCGCACGACCTATCAGCTATCGCGTGCTGGCCTCCGTTGCCACACTTAAACAGGAAATGCACGAGAATGCACGAACTGGCTCTTGGCGGTCAAGATCTGATGCAATCGTCTTGGTTTCACTCGTTCGTCGGTGGCCCCGCGGCGGAGCAGTGCGAGCAAACTTCGATCGTAGGGATTAATGCGCCGGAGAACATTGCTAGGGTTCTGGTCCCTCTAGATCTCGACCGGTACTAGCTGCAACAGTGCTTACGGGGCTGACACCGTTGTGACACCATCAGTATGTGCCTACCTATATTGGACAGCTCCGTTGCTCCGTTGCTTCGTTGCATAAATCAACCTTCAGCGACGATCGTCAGGGTGCGAGAATCCGCAACCATGTCATTAAAACATATGGGAGAAGCTAAAAACCCCAGCGGACCCAAAGTTCACTGGGACACAATTGAATCGACCCTGCGTCAGCGGCAACTTAGAATGTGCGCGGGGACTGGTTTGTAGTTCGCCAAACGATGTTGCGCGGCATATCGTGCCAAAGTCACAGGCGAACGATTTCCAAGTCACTTGGGCCCGCAAGCGCTCGCGGGGAAGCACCTGTGTCTGCGACTTCACCTGCAGCTACGTTATCGAGTATTAGTCATGGCGGCATCTTCCGCGTCTTTGACTGACGGTATTCCTAACTCAAGCTGCCACCGTTTGAAAGCAATGTATTCATTATTTCCCAAAAAGATCTCAAATAAACGTCGACAGCATGACGCAAGCGTTTTCGCATCTTGTGGAAGTACTGTTGCGAAAATTTCAATGGCAATGTCGCCATGCAGATTCATTTTGTCAACCTCCAGCCTACATTGCCAATAATAATAGTTTGGCGTAATTTCAATTTTTCCCTGGTAACGCACGCTCCTCACAGCTGACTACGCGGGCGCCGAGGTATTCTTGCCGCACATTGGAGTTGCAAACGCTTGGTAATATCGCACTGTTTTACGTGCGCCTGATATATCGACCTTGCCGCCGCCGAGCAGAAGTCCGACGACACGTCCGTCGCTCCAAGACGAAAAAACCAATCAGCAGAAAACAGTTGTACAGCTGGCAGAAAATTTGGTGGCATCGAGATGGCGTCAGCACCGGGCGGGACGTCACAGGTGGCATGGACAACTCAATCCGCCTAAGCAAAGCGACAGTAGGCATATCTGAATGCGAAAAAAAAGATCAAGTATGTTTTTGAATCCGTTAGACATTACAAAGACAGTGCTCAACAATCGGTATCCGGATCACGTTCTCGACCTCTTGGTGGCGTCGAGTGACGAGTGAGGTTGCATGTGCCGTTGCATCAAGGCCGTCGTGTTTGAAGTACTGAAGAACTGCATTTTAAACACGCTGATTTGGGAGAAAAGGTCTTTCATTTCCTCGTGATCGGATTCCTCTTTTAATTAGAACGCATTGCTACGAGACCGGGGGCCTGTCCTTTAAGTCATTTGTTGGCACTCTTTCCGAAGACGGTGAATCTCGAACGTGATCAGTCCCCTTTCCCTTGTCCTTCCGCTTGTGCTCGCTGCGGATGCGATCGGTATTTGCGTTGCCGCCATCATCGGCAGGTCGATTGAGAGAATCCCAAATTTTACCTGCGGGGACCATTGCAGGTGAGAGGTGTTAGTGTGAGTTGGTCTATAACTAGATGTGCACGTCCTGGCTGGCCCTGTTCAGTGTTGTCCATTGCAAGCAAAGAGAGACTCGCACTCACCGAGGCCGTTGTCCTGCGCGTACTGCCTGAGCGTTTCGTCTCTTTGTTGTCTCCGCTGCCGTATCGTCCGAATTCGCTGCTCATGTGATTGCATCTTCCCATCGTCGTCATCGCCTTGCGGGAAAGGCGTCTGGCATTGTGTCGTGGCGGGAATGGTGAGACATGCATCTGTGGTGGTTTGCAATTGCTGTTTCGGCATTCATAACAAACACACCTTGTCTCTTTGTGACGCTTCTCTTTGTAAATCGCTTTGGAGTGCGCCGTCTTTTGTGGTTTGCGCATGCGCATCTGCGATGTTGGGCATGTTGGATGTCACTTTGCTATCCGACGCAGCCCACCTTCGGCATCCGAATGATGTGCCGTGGATAGAGACTGGTTGGTGCGTATCATTTCTACATGGCAGCATAGTGCCGAACGTGAACACAGAATGCATTCTCACCAAAGCCATCATGATGGTTGAGGGCGGTCGACGTCGCCTCTGCTGTTGATGGGCGCACATCCGCGGCCTGTCGGCGTTTTGAATGAACGAGTAGTTTGTGTCAGTTATGTCATTGTTAAGTGTAAGTTGCAGTGCCCTTACAGGTATCGACGACAACACAAGATTGAAAACCTCAATACGCCACGTGACTTATATGAGCTGTGAGTTGCCAACACACATCGTTGCTTCCTGGCTTGCGTGTTCGCACACGGGGTCGTTTGGTGGGATCTTCAATAACAGCATCTTTGTCGCCACTGTCACGTGCGTGCGTTTGTGCATCCGCAACCACCGATGACATCGTATCTTTCTCCCCGTCGCTGGCGCTTGCGTGCCTGGACAGATTGTTCTGGGAGCGCGGCCTTTGCTCGTTGCGGCGCTCTCTCTCGGCAAGACGGCGACGCAACTCCGCTTCTTGTTGTCCACGCTGGGACAACAACGCCGCACGGAATTTCGTGAGGCTCTGGTTGTGCATGTCTAGTGCGTCCGATATGGCTTCACTGTCGAGAGGATCGAGTTCTGGTCGAAATAGCTTTTGAAGTGAGCGAGACTGTGCTGCGCGCTGTCGATGATCCGCACCGCTCGCGTGGCTGCCAGAGGCCTTCTCGTCGTCGTCAGAGTCGTCCTTAGATGCAGTGATTGCGGAGGCGTGGAAAGGTGCGTGTCATTAATTTTGCATGTCAACTGGACGAGGGGAGGTATACGCATGCGTGTGCAAAAGTGTTCACATACCGGCCCGCCCATGAGTGATTTTCGCACGGCACGCTCCAGTTCCCAATCAAATCTCTCCTGAAACTGGTGCACTCTGCGGCGTGAACGCTCATCTTCGAGTGCCGATTCGTGCAGTGCGCGTTGCATCATCTTCGCTTCCTGCTCTTTCTCTTCCATTTTCCTGTGGTTTCGAATGTTGGAGACACTCTTCTGTCAGAAAAGTAGCTGCCATTGCCAGTGCGCGACAGTGGGGCGCCGCAAGCCCACACATGGAACCATGTGAACACCGACCGTTCAATCACATATAACAGGCGCCGAGACCCACCTTTCGTACTCTTCCTTGGACAGTCGCAACACCTCCTCAATGCTCGCGTCGAGTTCGTTGTGCCCCCGTTGTGCCCTCACTTTCGCGCGCTCTTGGAGGATGGCTTCCATGTGTATGCGCTTTTCTTCGTTAAATATGTTGAATTCTGTCCTCAGTTGCGTTTGCTCCTGTACCTTCCTGCGGTGGCGATACACACACGTGTGTGCCGTGATGAAGGCGCGAATAATCGGGTCAAAAAGTATTGCAAATGCGTGAGACTGACTCTACTGGGGTTACAGCTGAGTTACAATGCGAGCATGCACATTATTCTCGAGAGTCCGTGATTTCGCTCGTGCAATTACTGTACAAAACGTCCACTTGCGGCGATCACTCACGGCGATTACTCACGGCGATCACTCGAGCAGTTACTGTGCAGGACTCACCGATTATATTCTTCCCAGACCGCCTGGATCAACTGTTCGAACACGTGGGCGTCGTCAGCAGCGTTGAGCGTTTGCAATGCGAACCAGTCCTGTAATTGAAGGGCGGAATGATAGAACTGACATGTCGCCTGCAGACGAGGCAAAGTGCAGTCACTGCTTTGTCAGTACCGTTGATCTTCACTGCAATTGCTCTCGAGTTGCTATTATCATTCGGTCGAGTGAAGTACCTTGTCGGTTTCCGGGATGACAGCTCGGCACTCGTTGTACGCACTGTAAAACTGCTCCCGCGAGATGCTCAATTCTTTTCCGAATTTCCTTATCAGAGCGTTCGCGAGACCCCGGTACGGCGTCTGGAATCGCTTCAAAAGTGCTGCTATCCGAGCCGTGTCTTCTTGCGTTTTCCGATCGTCGTCATTGTACAGCCGGACGCAAGTTTCCTCAAAAAAACTCATGACCGGTGTGAGCCACAGTGGAGATGTAAGAAAATAGAGGACGCAATCCAACATCCAAGGCTCGTGTGTTGCTTTCGATTGCTCTACATTCGAGCCGTTGTTGCCAGTGTGTCGTGGCGTCTGTTGCGGCCGTCGACCGTGATCACGATCCTCATGCCGACTGCTGCCGCCAGCGGTTGGTGACGTTCCTTCGTCGCCACTCCCAGTGAGTGGATGAACTTTGTTCATCTCTAATACAGCCGAAAGCTGCCGTGAACTTCCGTCGTATAGTAAACAATCAGCGACGATCGCGATTAGACATGAATATTGCCTGACAGCAATCAAACTGCACCCAGCAGTAAGGATCACTGCATGCACTTACTATTGAAGCATGGAAGTGGGCTTTCGTCTGGGTAATGTTGTTGAACTGTAAGGACTGCAACAATGTCAAAGTGGACAAGGACAAGTTTTGCTTAACTAGGTTGCTGTGCAGCAAACTGCCTCGCCAAGGACATGATCTTTGACGGTCCGACGAAACACAAGTAAATCCTTGTCCACTTTACGTTTGAAAGGACTGTAGTGAACGCGTGTGTGTGTGTGTGCACGTGTATATATGCTGTGTGGGGCAAATAAACAACTTGTATTTGCCGAGAGTTCGGCCAACAGCACGACCACTTTCGTTAAATATTACGAGCTCTCGTATTACAGATACTTTGACGTAACACGAAGCCTCTGGAAAATTAAAAATATACCATACGAGAAAAGTGTCGGCAAAGGGTCAGGAAACGGGCCTCAGGAAACAGCGTCAATGCCGTAATCGTTGCATTCGGGATCCGCCTCATTTTGATCACACGTTCGCAAGCCTTGTCACAAGTGTTGGAAAACGAATCCGTATTTGGGTACGTCATGATTCTTGTTGGAATTCCTATGCGTACAAAGTTTCGGTTTCCAAGCAGCAGAAAATTCGCCCCAAGCAGAAAAAATCAGCAGCATGTATTTTGAATCCGTTAGACATTACAAAGACAGTGCTCAACACATTGTACAAACTGCGCGACGCCCAGGTCTGTCGGCCGGGCAAAACCACCGCCTCAGTAGCCGAGCGCGCGTCGCCCTGGCCATTTACGCGGTTGCGAGTTTGGCGAATAGTGCACGCCATCCTCAATAAGCACCTTGCCGCAGCGCTGTTTGTGGCGCGCAGCGGTCAAATCAAGCGGACGAATGCCCTGTCAACGAGTTGCTGTCTTTCTGGAAGATCGGATTTTGAAGTGTGTATAAACTTTCATCCTCGCCAGCTGTCTCAGCATAAGCACCTTCCGGATCGATTAGCGCGAACGGTTTCGACTGTCCAAGAGCGACTACGCTTCCCAAATTGCCGCCGCCGCCGTCGGTTCCGCATAACACGGCCATTCCTCGTCGCAGTTGAAGAACGAGCTGAGAGAATTGCGGTCGTGTCTCCGCATGCTTTCGCCAACACGACTCCATTGTCGCATAAACGAGTTTCGGACAGTCCTTTGGTGGCTCCATGCGTTTGTTTTGAGAGAGATACGCTGTTGTCACATATACAATCAATTAGCAAATGACAATTCGAGGTCAGTTGTGATCTGTGACGTGTAACGGTACAAGTCGCTTACTTGATACGGCGTAGTTTTCGAGTCCGGGGTAGGGCTTGGCTCCACGCGCAAACACCTCCCACATGACAATGCCAAACGACCACACGTCCGACGCGTGGGTGAAAATGCGTTTCTCGAGCGATTCGGGCGCCATCCTGGTAACAAACGCACATTTAGATCATGTCCCTCAAATGTATTTGTCCGCGTTTTCAAGCTGGAGCAAGACTTTGTTTCATCGCACGGATACCGTGGTCGCAGCAAATGCAACACGGATCGGCAAATCACATATGGCCAGCACTCACCATTTGACGGGCAATTTTCTCCGCGTTTTGGCCGCGTAGTAGTCGGTTGCAGCCGTGTCGCGCGATAGGCCCATGTCCGCTACCTTCACGATCACTTGAGCCTTGGGACTTAACTTCCAGCCATTTTCGATTGTGTTGGGAGCACGGGGACCCGCCACGACCATACAGTTGCGAGCCGCAAGATCCCTGCAAAGCGCGTTCCGCCGCGCACCACGGGGCAGTCAGAGGAATCCCGCGAATGTCGCAAATAGCAATTTAGAAATCTCACAAAGGAGTAATCTCACCCACCTGTGAACGATTTCGCACTTGGCAAGGTGATCCATTCCGCGCGCAATATCTGCCAATGCCGAGGTTGAACACATAATGTCAGTTGGTAAAACATAATTACAGTGATTGCCGTGCGCGCCTGATTGGCTATTTGGCTTCTTACCGATGCAAAAACAAAGAAGGTCCGTCGAGGAAAAATCAGCGACTTTGCTATCGGCAAGAAAGTGACGCAGATCGCCATGCGCGGCGAATTCGAGGACCATACAGTTTGGATCGCTCTGTAAAGACAAGTGTTGATGCGGTCAGTGAATGGACCCATGGCAGAAGGGTGCGGACGGATTGGATTGGAGCAGATTGCAGATTTGGCCTCGTAACATTCGCCCTGTTCATGATTCCCACCTGTGTGCAGACGCCCATCAGCTCGATGATGTTGGCGTGGTTTGGAATAGTCCGCATGAGATCGATTTCCGCCATGAATGCACTCCGCGCCGAGCGGATTTCGTCCGCACTTGATAAGGACGTAACTTTGAACGTTTTGACGGCCGCCTTTATCACCGCAACGCTTCCTCCGCGAGGCGTGATGTCGGCAAGATAGACCTCGCCAAACTCTCCCTCTGCCATGAAGGCGGTAACAACAAAAGACGAGAAAGCATGAGTATGCAACACCGAGCGGGATTCGCTTTTTTTTTGCAGTTTATTACAGACTGCGTTGTAGTGAGACAATCTTTGTACAGCGAACACAAATGAACTTACCGCCAATCCGATTGCGCAGGTGTATGCAAGATCCGGGGATTTCAATCTCGGCAATCTCGGGACGTCGCACGACGGTATCAATCAGGTCGAGCTCCGATCGCGCAAGCGCTTCCATCTTCTTGCGCGAAGTTCGTTTTCGGACAAAAAGAATGGCAAAGACGATGCCTGCAGCGCCGACAATTGCACCCACGATGCCGCCGGCTACTGGACCGGCCACATTGCCCGACGAGGACGTTCCGGCCGTTGGTGTGCCCGCGTCACTCGGACCGATAGAGGCCTTCTCGCTGAAGCGCGTTGCCGTCGAGTTTCCGTATTGGTTCACGCTGATGATTTCATAAATGTACGTTTTGCCGAATACGACGTCTCGATCCTTGTACTCTGTCACGGTGTATCCCTGCAGGACGAGGCGACCGTCGCGAAAGATGAGCGTCTTGATGATGGGCCCGCTGCTTATGTCCTCCTTCCACGTGAACTTGATCATTGACTTCTGGTTGTCTGGATTAAGCGTCGGAGTGGACGAGACATTATAAGGAGGAGAGGGCGGCTCTGCCTTCTCAAGGCTTTCAATTGCAAATTGACCCGCTTTCGTTGATGACACATTTCTGCTGTTGTAAGCCTTGACGAAGTACGTGTATCCTTGGTTGACAACAACGTCCAAGTCAAGGAATGTGAGCACATCGCCGACCTGCAGAATTTCAACAAAAAAACAGGAGCCGGACATTGAGTTGGCAAGCAGTCGCCGTAGTGGGCACAGTGGAAAATGACAGGACGCCACTCACTTGGTACACCTTGGGGAAGCATCCCGCTCGACTGATCTCGTAGCGCCAACCGGGGCTGCTCCAAGCACGCGGGCCGATATCGTCGTGGGACCATCTGAGTCGAATGCCGACGCGATAGTCGCTCACTTCCGCAGTCGCGTTCACCTTTGGCACGGAAGGAGGGGTGATCACATTACATACGACACCCGTCCAACCAAAGGCGCACGTGCACTCGCCGGTGGACGCATGGCATTCCGCGCCGTTCTCGCAGGCGCAGGGTGTTTGGCAGCCGTAGCAGTACGTTTGTGCTCCGGGGAGACGATCGCAGGAGGTATTGCAGTTTGGGCCTCCGACGCCGAGTAGAGAATTGCAGTCGCAAGTTCCAGTGCCGAGGAAGCCATCGTCGCAAACTCCGTGGTTGCATGCGCAGGCTGCGACAAGACAAAGGGAGTGTTAGGTTGGGGTGCGTGTTGCGTGTTTCGTGAGGGCTGCAAAGCCAGGCAGTAAAACACTCACATGAGCACGACGATCCGTAAAAGCCCGATCCTGGGGTGCATGTGCATGTGCCGTCGAATCTGTTGCAGGTGCCGTCGCCGCATGCGCATGTTAGGGCACAATTCGGTCCGTATTGTCCGCGGGGGCACTCGGCATCGCACGTGGGGCCCGTCCAGCCCGCGTTGCACGTGCACGCTCCGGTGAATCGATCGCACGCTGCTCCGTTCAAGCAGGTGCATGGCTGGGTGCAG
>CALSCR010000157.1:0-14392 GCA_943704495.1 Pigoraptor chileana
CCCCCCCGTTTTCATTCTCTGTGTATCCTTTTGTGTGTGTGTGTGTGCGTGTGTGGATGTGTGTGCGTGCGCGTGTGCGTAAATGTTGAATGATGCTTCGTGGCACAGGTAAACATTCCCGCCGATCATCTGGCGTTCCAGATGGGCGAGGCCACGCAGATTCGCACGGGCGGCCGCCTGCGCGCGACTCCCCACTGTGTGCACGGCGCCGGTGGACCCGCCGCCGTCGGAGTGTCCCGCAACACCCTTGCCGTCTTCATGCAGCCAAACTGGGACGACGTCCTCACAACGAGTGGGTAAATCTGTGTGCGATAGTCTGCCCCTGAGGCACGGGCTTGAATCGCCGAGTTTGCTTGAGTCTGATGCCTAGCGGAGGCGCCGGCTTTGAGTCCGATGTGTGTGTCGCTGAGTTTGTTGTTTTGTTGGGGTTCTA
This sequence comes from Pigoraptor chileana, assembly GCA_943704495.1. Taxonomy (NCBI): domain Eukaryota; class Filasterea; order Ministeriida; family Capsasporidae; genus Pigoraptor; species Pigoraptor chileana. The sequence continues at coordinate 434 of CALSCR010000157.1, forward strand.
TGTGAGCACTGCGACTGCGACTGCGACACTTGCCCTGAATCTCACGTGACTGCGCGTAATCACCCATCCGTACTGAGTGCGTCGATGTGCTTTTTGTCACGTGCGTGCTCTGATAAGGCAATGCACTCTTTTTTTTGTTGCTCTGTTGGCAGATGGCCTCACCCCGGAGGAGCCGAGCGTCGGCGTCAAGGGCTACACACCGGGCCAAACATTCGCCGAATTCAGCAACGAAAAGTTCAAGGAGTACTACTAAACCGCTTTCAAGATCACGTGGTGTGCTTGCGGTTCTCGTCTACCTGAAAAGCCTCCGTGCTAGAGCAGCACAAGACGCTGGACCGACAGTGTGGGACTGTGCTATCTGGTGACTTGACGGCTTTCTAAAAATACATACACACTACTCTAGAGACACACAGACACGGGTGCTGTTTGTGTTGTGTGTGTGTGTGTGTGTGTGTGCGAAGTGTGTGCGAAGTGTGCGAAGTGTGTGTGTGCGAAGTGTGAGTTGTGCGATGTTTCCAAAGTAAAGAGAATATGCGAAGGTATATTTTGGAGATGATAGATTCAATAGTAGTCTGGCATTGGAGGCAGAGATTTTAACGTTTTTAGTCGCCCTGATTTCGTTAGAATCAACCACACACTGTCTTTTGTTCCCACGTTCCATCTGCAACTCCGTCCTCTGCTCGGGTCTGTTCACTCTCTTATGACAAATGTGGCACACACACGCATATGCATCGTTGTGTCGGCCAGTGGATCAGTTTCCGTGCGCGATAAGCTGTGCCTGTGTGCGTTTTTGTCCACAACAGCACACCGAGAGATGCCCCGGTCGGTGGTACGTATACACTCCACACACACACACACACACAAGAAGGTTTGCTGTGTCGTTTTGTTTGGGAAATGAGATTTCATTTCCTCCAATTTAAGAATTGAAAAGTGTGTGTCTTTAGCGAGACAATCATGTTTGCCAATGTTGTGTGTGCAAACAATGATCGCGGACTTCGCAGTCTGGTGGCAGTGATTTGTGCAAAAACGGAAGCGGACGCAAGCGCGGGTGCGGTGCCATTGACGGCCGATGGGTGTATGTGTGTGTGTGTGCGAGGGTGCGGAGAGAGAGAAAGCGACAAAAACCGAATAAAAGAAGAAACAAATGGAGAAAAGTATGAAACCCTCCGAACGATGAACGAACAGACAGAAACAAAGTGGGCCGACGACAGAATTTTTTTTTCAGAAACACAAAACAGACGGAAACGCAAATAAGCTGAAAGAGAAAGGGGAGACAGAGGTGCTTTAAAATACGCAGAGTTTAAAAGGCCATCACCAGAGAGACCGTTAGGCACAAGTCCGTGACTCAAAACTCTCATGTGTGTGTGTGCGCGCGCGTGTAGGATTCAAGTTAGTGTCTTGGGCGCTGTGCTCATGGACTCCACAAGATAACGAGCGAGCGAGAGAGAGACAGAGAGACAAATAAAGAAGACAGAGCGAGAGAGAAAGAGAGTGCTCGTGCGCTGAAGCCAACCAAATACCATCACAATCGCGACTGGCGGTGACAAAAGCGGCGAGCACCATAGAGACAGCCGTGCCGTTTCATTACATCCGCCAGTCCAATACGTACGCCTGCAAATATATATATAAAAACACAGAGAGCAAACAGAAAGGAAAAAAACGATATCAGCAAGTGAGGCACAGAAAGAAAAAGAAAACAAGAAAGTTGTGCATGGATGCCGACACCGTTTCATGCACCGGTCAGTGCCCAGCGAATGTGCATATCGATAGTGCAAAGAGGACGAGGCAAAAAAACGCCACAACATACACAAACACACACTGATGGGCACAGCGTCTATGGACTCATGACAACTGCGAAAAAGGAGACACTCACCAGGTTGTCAGACGTGCACGCGGCAAGCTTGTTTCCGCGTGGATTCCAAGTGACGTCAAATACGCCGCCCTGCAAGTTGTACTTGCGCACAACGGAGCCGTCCTAAAGGATATCAAGAGAAGAGCAAAAATACATGTCAGAAAAGGTTTCTGTGGCATACACACACAAAACACAAAATACACAATACAAGCATGGGCACATGCTGGGACTTGGGTTGTCAGGGGTGAGGCGGAAACGCGAGGAGTGATCAAAACAATAAACAGAAATAGCCGACATAAACCATAAAGAGACGGCATAACCACAGACATAAAAGCGCAATCACGCCCTGCAAGCTCCTCCAACGCACCTTCACAGACCACACGAGAACAGTTTTGTCAAAAGAGCCGCTCGCAAGAAACTGGCCATCCGGGCTAAATGCGACAGAGTATACGGGCATTGTGTGCCGCGCCAGCGTGTGCACACACGATCCCTTGGTCATCTCCCAGAGACGCACGGTCGAATCAAACGACGCCCTGCACACACACACAAAACACACGCACAAAACGCAACAGCACACACACAGCACCACCAAAAAAACAGAAAAAAAGATGCGAATTTGCCGGTTGAGTGTACGCACATTACGGAATCAAATGCTTTACAAAGCCACAAAAACACATAAACACAAATTGTGGATACACACATCCCACAACACAACATACAAAACACAACACACAATACGACCACTACCCACGTGGCGAGGAGCTGCTGGCCGTACGAATTGGACGACAGGAGAGGACTCCACTTGAGTGTGTAGATCTCCTTTGTGTGTTCGACCAAATCATGCACAACTGTGTCCTGTTTGAGACTCCAAATCTGAGGATGATCAAAGCTTTGGCATGTGAGTAAACACACACTCCGGCGGACCGCCAAAACATGATTCGAATGGCAGCTTTCCAAAAAATTGGCCGGAAGGCACGCACACACATGGAGACACATGCACAACACACCACCACAATAAACACGCAGACACAGGATACAGAACACAACACGCACACACATTCACAATTAGCGACACTTACAATAAGTGACAATAAGACACAATAAGCCAGAAGTCACAATAAGCGATAGTTATAACGAAAACAAAGCATACATAAGCCGGTTATCACGCGCGCCCTGGCCCACACACCTTTGCGGTCGAGTCATCCGAGCACGACGCAAGCAGAGTTCCAGTCGGGTCCCATTTGATTGCATTCACCTCACTCTATTCGGGGGAAACACATGAGTGTGTGCGCGTATCAGTGTTAGTGACCGAGAGCACACAGCTAACAATATACAAAGGACAGATTGCAGAGACAACACTAAGACAACGAGCAAACCACAAATATTACGTTATGTGAACTCTCTCATGGAGTCTTTCAATCTGACTTGCAGTTACCGACAGTCCATGTGCATGCATGCATTACTCACCGCGTGTCCCACAAATGTCTTGATTGGTCGCTCCTCACCCAACTTGCACACGTGAATGGTGTGATCGATGGAACATGTCGCAAACGAGTTGTTGTTTCGCCAGTCGACATCCAAGGTAGGAGCTGATTACAAACACACACACAAACAAACACAATTGGATTGGCACTTCAACACACTGAGGCGAATGAGTCCGACTCAAAAAACAAACAGCCACAAACGAAGCACAGAACAATGCCTCACTCTGATTTGACAAGGTATCAACAGACAAATCACACATTCCGACACCCCAATGACATTGGCAAGATATACATACAACACAAACACACATACAAACTAAACGCACACAAATGCACACACCTGCGTGAAAGGCAAATATCTGCTTCACCGTCCCCGCCTGCGCATCCCACACAATGGCAGTCTTGTCGACGCTTCCGCTGAGCAGGAGATCTCCCTTTTTGTTCCACTTGAGCGCAAACACGGGCGCTTTGTGTTGCGACAACACGTTCAGCAGATTGCCTGATCGTGTAGCCGACCATAGGCGACCATAGGAAGAGTGTGATGAGTGTGGATGAAGAGGGAGGGTAGAGGGCAGCGAGAGACTTTCAGTACTCAAAACGCCTTAGGCCTGGGCCCATCGACTCCAAAGAGGGCAGCGAGAGAGAGGAGCGAGCACACATAAGAAAACTTTTCTCAGCTGTTCATAGAGCACAAAGAGAGTGAGAAGGATGGAGAGAAAGAGGAGAAACACTGCCTTCTCACACGCGCCGCACAGCGACAGCTCACCCTTCAAATTCCACACGCGCACATTGCCGTCGTAGCACCCCGTTGCCAGTGTCTGGCCGTCGCCCTACAGACCACAAACATACACACACACACAGACACAGACACAGATACACAGCACGCACAAGACAAGAGACCCCGCTTAATTAGCCAATATTCACCGTCGACACCATCGGCAAACAGCAAAATAAATCAAAAACTTGACACCACACACACACACAACTACGCTCGCTCGCTCAGCCACACACGGACATTCCAAGCACCCCAACCGCCACACCCACGTTCCAGTCGAGCGTAGTGACGTCTTTTCCTCTCTCCTCGCCCGGCACAGAGTGTCGCAATACAAGCGGACGTGGCTTCTCTCCGTTGCCGTCACGTGCAGCCTCATATGCAGACACATCCCAAACGCGCGCAGTGCCATCGCCAGACCTGGTTGTTGTTGTTGTTGTGGATATTGTTGTTGTTGTTCCGGTTGTTGTTGTTGTTCCGGTTGTTGTTGTTGTGTTTCAAAGCAGGGGTTGAAAACATGAGAAAGCAAATACGACCCTCACAATCCACTGGTGTTATATAAATTTACATGTGTGTATGTGTGTGTGCATGTGTTTGCGCGTGCGCGTGATTCCAGCAACTCACCCGGATGCGACGAGGTTCGTGCTGACAGGATTCCATGCACACGCAAACACCTGCAGTATATGGAGTTTGGACGACTCAGTACTCGGCGAGATTTTAAACATATATCCACCAAAAAAACAAACACAAAACACACAGCGCCATCAAAAGGATCTCTGTCACAAAATCATTGGCATTAATTTGTCTCAGAATATAACATCTCGACATAAAAGAGATAAGAGATGTGCAGCGTGCAACATCAGAGTGTCGGTCAAGGGGCAGTGGCAAGCAGCAATTACGGCCCACTGTACCTCGTTTTCGTGGCCGTCCATTGTTATCAGGCTTGATGCGGGTGCATCAATCGAGGCTGGCGTTGTGGGCCCATTTTCCGTCACAATCTCCATCATGTCCTCTGAGGATGTCAAGATGTTATGAAGATATCAATATTGTTTTTGACAAAAAGAAGAAAAAAACACACAGAACAAACACACAACAACACCAAATGAAACGTGAAGCGCACGCGATGCACACTGTGGTGAGTGGAATCACACACCACGCCAACAATTCACATAGCAGCTCAACAAACACAACTACAGGATCCGCTTCGCCCAAGTCCGTGGGTGAGGGCATATAACCGAGAGTTGAGGACAATTTCAGACAACACTCACGCTGTGCCTGTCCCTGCTCCTTCTTGGCCCGCTTCACTTCCTTTTTCTTGTCCTTCTTCTCCTTGCCATCCTTCTCTTTCGTGTCTTTTCGCGATCGCTTCTTGCCGCGACACGTGTGTGTAAGAAGAAGTGAAAACGGTTCATCGCATGGAATCTCTTCTCCTTCCTGCAATAACAACACCCAAAAACGAGTTTGAGAAGAAAGAAAAACCCCCAAAACAATCAGCAGGAATTCAGCGCCAGAAAAAGACACAACACAACACCCTGTTACGACAATCAATTACGACAAAAACAAAACAAACACACACACACATCAGCAGTTTGCAAGGCAGCTTCGAAAAAAATTGAGTGTCCGACCTCTGTCAAGTGTGTCTCCGCCTCCACGTATTGAAGGCCTTTCTGCAGCATTGTAACGAGGGCACCTGGGGGCACATCCGCGCCATTGATGTTGGATCGCGACGCGTGGCTCTCATTTCCAAACGTGAACGCAGAATGCACGAATCCTGCATCAATATGCACGACGAATAAGACAAACGCATGTCAGAGACCCCTCATTACAAAGTTATTTGCCGGTTCGAGACGAAAATCATCTTGCTACAATCGCAATTCGAGTACAACAGCTTTTGAAATCAAGAGGACAGCCCACCTGATTCAAGAAGGTATCTGTAGACGAGATAATTAACCTCGTCGCTTGTCACGCTCATGATTGACGGCCTCTCATAGTCCGATTAGGGACGCACGAGCAGGACGCGCCTGAGCGCACGGGATGGATCAGCCGCGATGCGGTGGTGATTGCCCGAGCGCAATCAACAACGACAGCACCCACTTGCAAGCGAAGAGACAACAAAAGAAAGGCAGAGATGCTGGGCTCAATTGTGTTTATGAAGAATGGCGGAAACGGCGCATCCGCTGAATTTGAAAAAACAAAATGACTCAACGACAGAGCGAGAGGAGAGAGAGACGCACAACTTGAAGTTCAACGTAAAAAGTGTTTAAATATAATACTATGGTACAATAAGTTACTAATCCGTTCAGATGGGATAGTTGACAACTACGGTCATGATGCTCGATAAAAAAGTGTATGCAGAAAACTCAGGGCGGGAGTTATTTGCCAATTAAGTGTTCATGTGCAAGGTTGTATGTGCATCAATGCAAGTGTGTATATGGACGCCCCAGTCACAACACTGCGACGTATGCACGTATGCGCGTATGGGTGTGTAGTGCATCAGTGCGTAGCTGTGTTTGGCCTTCCGCAGTCCCGAGTCGAGGGCAACATCCTCGGTGTGTGTATGTGTGGTGTGTGGTTGTGTGAGGTCAGAGAGAGGCAAAGCACTGAAGTCCGTCTGTACACACACACAGACAATACACACTGAGCCCATGTGGCCACCCGCGCATCCAACTCCCGCAGGTTCAAATTCAAAAATATTCTCAATCGGATGCATTAAATCCCTCCATTTTTCAAATTAAATTGCCGGATGCATTGCCATTCAAAATTTGGCGCGCGGAGTAAATCCCGGCTTATCCCAGCTCAGATTTACAACTTTCTGCCCGATTTTCGCACTCTGTCACAACTGTATGGCACTAAACTAAAGTACGGCGTCGTGCATTTACGCTCATCTTTGTTTCGCCATTGCGTGTGTGTGTGTGTGTCATGCGTTTTCGGTTTACGGAGAGAAGCCAGTACAGGGACGAGTTGAAAGGAAGATATAGTAAAGGAAAGCGAGCATGCAGGGGCACGTAGACTTTAATTGACGTGGGTTGAACGCAGTTGATTCCAATTGTTACTCTGACTCTGGTCTGGTTGGGTTTACGTCGCAGTTCCACTTGGTTACGGGACTTCATTCAAATACTAGTACGATATTACGCAGGCTCGTCATTCTCATCTGTTTTTTTTCACGGACACACAGTCGATTTGATAGGGGAATGCTATCGTGATCCTGCAGCATTCTCGGTTTGTCGTCAACCAGCACTTTTGTGATGAGCGTCGTATCGGATAGGTACGCAAGAAGCCGCGTGATTCTCTCCTATGCCCTTGTTTGATTGCAAATGGTTTCATTGATTATTACAACGGCACGGAATCTTGGGAATATCGCCGTGATAGTGACGTGTCGTTAATCCTGTATCGGCTTGCATCCAATTGTTAAACCGCAATTTCAGGCGCTCCAGTATGGAGGGCGCACGTTACCGACCTCCCATGGACGGTGGACGACAGCCAGGCCCCCCTCCCCCGTTCGCTCACCACGATGCGGGCATGAGGCGGCGATACTCCGACGAAGTGGATGCGAGGTGGGAATGTGTGGTAATTGTGTGTCTTGTGTGTGGCAATGCTGCGTTCGTACAGCCATTCATGCGTTTTATTACGTTGAGTGACCACACGTGAATAGTGGAGGTCTCTCACAAGACGACGATTTCCCCGACCAATCTTACATATTGCCAATCACATTACATATTGCCAATCACAGGGAGGATCCGCCTTCAAAACGACCTCGGTTTGCCCCGCATCAAGGTAAAAACGGTTGTATTTGAGATTAGCATATGATTATCCTTGAAATTGCGTTTGAACACGTAGGCCTTTCGCTGTGCAGTCTTCAGCGGCTTAATATAGTTCCCTTGGTCGCAATTTTTACCTCTTTAAAGGAAACGGAGTGCACGACCACCTTGCACCGCCGCGGTCGCAAGACCATCGGTGGCGACCTGCGGACCACGATGGATTTGCGCCGCGCCGCGACCCGCCCATTCGCCCACCCCACCCTCCTGCACCTGCGCACCATTATCAGCAAGACTCGCGACCGCGCAGCAATAGCCGAGAAGGAAGTGGACAACCATGGACTCCCAATCCCGAGAGGGATGCGCGCGATCGCCCCGATTATCGCATGCCATTGCCGCCTAACGGACACGCCGACCCGCACGCGGACGAGCGGCGACGAAGCGACCCGTGGGCACCCAACAACCCTCCTCGGGATGCGTGGCAACACGGCAATCCTCCTCGGGACCGGGGAGACAAATGGGCTGGAATCACAGGCAGTTATCCGCCCCCGCGCGACAACGGACGTCCCCCGATGCGTGAGGAATTTGACCGCCCGTGGCCACCCACACAGCCGCAGATGGACCGCGATCGTGACGCCCGCCGGGCCCCACCGCCGCCGCCGCCGTTTGCAAATGCCAACCGAAGGTCGGACATTGGGGAGGGACCTTACTACGCACGAGAAGCACCCATTCCGCCACATCGCGCGGTGGACCCAGAGAGGGATAAATTGGGCGCTGGCAGAGATCAGCGGAAAAGTTTTGATCGCATTGCAGATACGAGGGACCGAATCCCCTCTGAGCGACTACCGGGTGCCATTGCTCCTCTGGTGCCGGGACCGCAAACAACTTCAGTGGATGATCGAGAGGTGCATGTTGTTCATGTCCAGATTCCATTGTTGGCGAGTGAATCTGCCAGTGTTGTCGCGCACCCGCCTGCCGCACACTCTGCCCAGGCTGCGAGCGCGCCTGACGTAAGCGCGGCACGACCAGCCGCAGTCCCGGATGTTGCGACCTTGGCCTCTGCCGGAGCCGCCATCATCAACAGCGGACAAAACGCTGTTTCTGATGGCGCGAATTCGGCGTGCGCAACACCGCAGGTGGATAGTGGCAGCGCCCCTCAGCCGCACACTGACACGCAAATGAAAAAGTCTGTCTCCGAGGTGCCCGCAGACAAGGACCCGCGCGATATCATTAAGGAGAGGGAAAAGGGTCGATTTTCATGGGGATTCAAGGCAACTCCGACCGTGTCGCCTGCCAAACCAGCCGCCGTGTCTGTGCTGCAGTCAGAGACAAACACAAAGGCTCCTACACCCACGCCCACCCCCACAGCCGCCGCGCGGCCGTCGTCGAACGCAACAGCCGCACCACTGGGTGATGCGAACAAAGTTACAAAACAACGACCTGTGGACTCTGCTGCTACGAAAGCGCCGAGTGCTGACAAGGATGATGATATTCGCAATGCACCTGCCGCTGCTAAGGCCTCGCTGAAGTCGGAATCCGAGTCGATTCCGGAGAAAAAGGGGTCGACACAAACCATTGTGCGTCTGAAGGTCGAGCCAAGAGACGACGTACCTGACAAGCAGCAGCAATCGCCCGCCAAGCAAGCGCAGACATCGCCCAACAACAAAGTCATCTTGCACGTTCGCAACTCGCCCAGTGGCCAGTCGAGCCCTCGCAAGCACGACGACAACGGATCGAATCCACGCGAAACGATGCACGCAAAGGCCCTTTTTGGCGACTTTTCGCGCTCGGTAGTTGCACCGCCACGCGTGCTGGGCGGGACGAGGGAAGAACGTTTTGCATCACTTGTGCGTGTGGAGGTGAGCAACAACGGCGGCGCGTCGGTATTTGTCGTTGTTGAGAATGCTTTGGATAGTCTGCCAAAGTCCGAGTGGAGGCCGTTTGCCGATGCGTGCTGCCGCGCAATGCTGTCGGAGGAGAAGGGTGTTCCCCGTTTTGTTCTTGGCGTCTTTCGCGGTGGCGCCAAATCTGTGCGTAATGTACTGCGGACGATCGTCGGGGAACAACCTATGCTTCCGGTGAACGTTGAGGCGTTTGGGCAGCCCAAGATGACGCACGCAATGACACTTTCCGAGTATGTGGCGGGCGTTGACAAGACGTACAATCACGGGACGCACAGGGCCGGCGGTCTGCGCACGATCAGTCTGGTGGGCACGGTGCAGGAGGAGCGCGGCGGGTACTTCGAGGAGGTGATCAAAGAACTTGACGACAATCCGTTCATGGGCACGGTAATGCCGTGGGGACCGCTGTCCGCATGCAAGGGCATCAGTCCCGACCAGAGCGACGACGGGCCCATCTTGTGGGTTCGCCCGGGTGAGCAGGTGGTGCCGCTGACCGAGCTCTCTTCACTCGATCCAAAAAAGGCTGCCGCGGGGGAAGACGCCGCGTCGCGGCGGAAGCGTCGTGCGCTTGAAAGCCTTGCGATCAGGCCTCGGGTGGAGCGTCCCCGCGAGAAGCTTGTGGAGGACCGCACTGGCGCCCACGCCGACCACGCCGGGCTGTTTCCCGATCGCCATACGATTGCGGCCGTGGGCGTGTTGCAGTCTTGTGCACCGCCGGAGAAGAAGCGGCGCAATCGGCGCAAGATTGCGGCGACTGCGGACGCTCCGGGAGGCGACTCTGGCGACGAAACGATGAGTAACAGCGGATGCGGTGATCCGAGCGACGTTAGCGAGAGCGCGGGAGCGGATGTGCCGGCGTTGCTTCCGTTTGCAGCGATGCCGTCTGCTGCCGAGAGCGCGCCGACGCCGCACGAGGTGAAGGACGCTATTTGCTTCCACGGGTCCGATATGGATCGCGTGGCTGAGATGATCGGGCTTGATTTTAATGAGGAGCCCATGGATCAGCTGCTCGACTCGCAGTGTTGGATTGAGGATGCCAAGCTGAATCAGATGCGCCGCGTTGGGATCCGATACTCGCGGGTGCGACTATATGCGGATGATGTGTATATTCTGCCTCGGAAGGTGGGGGGGGGGGGGGGTACAGAGAGAAATGCAAGGGTGTTGTTACTGTTGTATCAGTAGCAGTAGCAGTAGTAAATGACAGTGATAGTAGTTGTTGTTGTTGTTTGTTATAGTGTGGTGTCACTGCGTTGCCAAACAGACACCCGTCGCTGATCGTAGTAGACTATATCCATTAGTTCATTGGCATCTCGTCATCTCTCCCGTGCCACTCGGTGCTTCTCTTGTGATTGTTTGTGGCCAAACGATGTATTTCTACTCATTTGCCGTGCGCCTTGTTGTGTCTTGGCCTTCATTGCACCCACCGGCACTCACACACATACCCTCTCTTGTCATTGCACTAATCCATGCAACTCATCCATGCAACCATGCCATTCGCTCGCACATCCTCATTTCCATCCAGGTCGTCCACCAATTCAAGACGATTGGCGCGTGCGTGAGTGTCACGTGGCACCTCAAATACGCCCCTTACTATCCGAATGGACTGTCGGAGCTGTCGTCTGGCGGAGGCATGGGCATGATGCGCACGTGATCCCGTCGTCCTGTCCCGATTCTTACCTTGGGAGTTTGTCAACGCGCTCCACAGGGTCTGAGGAAATTGTGTTTTTGTCGAGTATGCGTGCTTGCGTGCGTGCGTTCGTGCCTTGTACTTACAAACGTCTCTTTTTTTGTTTTTTGTTTTTTGCTTTGTTTTTGCCAGCCATTTGTTTAGTCTCGCTTGACATTGCGTTTCGATTCTTCTCTTGTTGTTGTTACTGCTGTTCGTGTCTTTCTGTCGACTCTGTCCTGCCTGTCGGTTTTGTTTTTGTCGCATTGAAAAAAGAACAACGAATACAACCATACTGAGCAGCCAATGCGAACACCAGTCACATTGTAATAATGCATCGCGAGGACAGTGATGAGACGGGCATCGCCGCGCGGACAAATGTGGTATTCTCACACCTACAAGGGTTCTTACTGTGCACCCCAAATGCCCGCACGTGACCAGCCGGCCATCTCACCTCCATTCTTTCTTCCTCATCGAGCCCACTTTGGGTTCATCTGGCATCTAATGCGGCTGTGCATGTAACAACACAACGCCATGCGAACACTCCTATTCTTTCACTGTATAAAAGTTTTTAACCACGTTTCGACGGTTTCATTTTCCTATCACAACAGACACAGTGCCACCCTCGCTCGGCTCGGGCGTCGCACTGCTGTCGCCATTGTGTGGAGAAGCAGCCCCGCTCCTTCCATCATGATGCGCCTTGCCGTCTGCGGCAGGCGACTTGATACCCGCCATATTGAGCCGCTTGTCGAGTGCACGCAGCGCAATTTGCCTTGTACAGCGCAAATGCATTTGCATTTTTGCGATTGCGTTTGCGTGTGCGGGGCAGAGAGAAAGAAAAAGAGAAAAAGAGACAGAGACTCGGGTTAGTGTCTCGGGCGAAAAAAAGAAGAGCTCTCTTTCAAAACGAGAGACGCATGAAAGGCAGAAAATGTACAGAAAAGTAAAAAGGAGAGTAGGACCACATGAAGGAAATAAGATCGATTCGAACGGGTGCTTCTACGGCCATCCACCATACCCCATCCCTCCCCCGCAATCAACAGCAGCAGCCACAGCCGATGACACCTCCTACCTTCTTCTTTCAGAGTCCTGGGGATCGATGCCCTGGAGACCACCGACGTTGCCACGCGACCCCCCCGCAACAATGTACTCGTCCCCTTCCGCCGTGCGCACGTGGCGGGGAATGAGACGCAGCTTGCTGAAGACCGTGAACGTAATTCGCGACACGACATGGACGGCGGGCCTTCGACATGCACCGTATAGGGGGTGCATTGGGACGCATGGAAGTGTGCAGTGTGCGTGCGCGACATACAGGGCAGTGCGCGGAAAGGGGGGCAACAGACACGATGAATTGAGTGATCGATGCGATGAGAGTGCCTTAAGTACATCCGCAGGACCATACTAATGATTATAATAAAAGCGAAATTAGTTTGGTAATTGCTTCGTAACCGCCGAAAAGGGCGCCAGTTCACAATGTCTCACAATGGCACGAACATGAGCGCGAATCAAAATGTGTCGTCGAGCAAGATGAAGGATTGGCGGAGGGTTGCTGCAAACAAAAGAGACGAGAAGATGTACCCACTGAAGCGCCTCTGGAAAGAACGTCGTGAAGGAGAAAGCCTCGCTCATGTCGCCCTTGATACCTTCCTTCTGCTGAAAGTAGCGGAGGTACATCCACGCACCGTAGATACCAAAAATAACAAACGGCAGCTCGTGGTAGGGTGCCGCCCCGAGTATCGTGAAGGCCGCAACAAGCGCAACGAGCGTCAAAGGCAGCATCTGCGCGCGAGAAAGTGCAGTTCCCAAGCGGCAACAGCAAGGAGGGCGAGGCATATATATATATATATATATATATGTGTGTGTGTGTGTGGTGTGGGCAAGAAGCGAGTCAGTGCAGTGCAGTCTAGTGCCTTACGGGCTATGTCCACAAGACAGTGACAACGCGAAAGTGAGTGTGAGAGAAGGACTCAGTGAAATATAGGGTGTGTATGAAGACAAGCACACGCCATACGAAGAATACGAATAGAAATAGGAACTGGAAGCAAACAGGGGTGATAAAAGGGAAGGTCCACGCAATGCGCACACGCGATGTGCCCCTGCGGTTACTGCCACCCACCGACACCCGCAACGGCACGGCTCCAGCCTGGGCCTCAGGCATCAGCTGCTTGAAAATGACGGCAAATCCCGCGGTGACGCCAATAAACCCACCGAGTCCGCTGTACCTGCGGGACCGAATGTTTTCGTGATGGGACGACGTTCAGGAAGAAAACAAACACAACATTCGCATGGGCACGTTGAGTATGCTGCACGCCTTTTCATCAAAGCGAGTGAACAAAAACACACACAAAGTTGTAAGTTGTTACAACACCAAAGGGCGCACACCATATACGTCGCAATGTCCATATGGTCGAATCAACTAAAGCTGGGCACCGATAGCTTGTGGGATTAGTGGCACCACATCTCTCACTCACTCCCACTATTTCGGACTTTGATTGCTGAGGGCATCCAACCAATTTACACAACCCCCCC